>JAKGRZ010000040.1:0-163285 GCA_022537955.1 Schmidtea mediterranea | reverse complement strand
TGATTGTGTTTTAGTGGAACCCAGCATGAGAAAGACACTAGAGCGATTCCGAAGAGAACATGCGGCTATTATCGAGCCGCAACGGACGCCACCCCAAAGGGCAGATGCTTGGTGCGGAGTTGGCCGCTGCTGGAGCCAGACATGGCTCCGCCCCGAAAAGGCAACCAAGTTGAGGGTAGAACTGGAGTCCCTTGAAAATTAGTATGCTCAGCAAGGATGAAGCCGCCTGCGGTCGCCGAACAGAAGGCCCAGGAGCTAGAAAAAACAGTCGCAGGGTGGAGGTTGAGAGACCACATCCGGACAGGTCTCCTGCAGAGTGGGTGTCAACCCTCTGTCTGAAGAAACAGGGCAAAGTGATAAAGGAATGCCACTGAAAAAGGCGCTGCATAGGAAATCAATAGCAGGCCCTCAATGCATCAGAGGAGTTGCCGAAAGGAAATCGTAAGAAGAATCGGCCGAACAACAAGAGAGAGGAGAGGCAGGCTAGGATTACATCGTGCACGCCTATTGGGACACATTTGGAGCGCTAATGGGTTTTGATTTGGGAAATTGTTTAACTGGACTACATTTAGTAGATGTTCAATTATTTATACATGGTGTAATTCATAGATGTAATTGTTTATCTATTTATAATATATAATTGATAACTTGTTATTGATTTATCTTGTTATGGACCGGTAGATATGCTAGAGTGGTTGAATATGGAGAAAACAGAGTGATCTAATGATTAGTAAATTAATAAATAGACAGATGAAAGGTAGACCAACTAATAAGAGCATGAAGTCTTCTATGACAGCTCTGGACCCCGAGGGGGGGTGGGCATTACAGTTCTTGAGAAGGAGCTCACCTTTTGCTAACCTTCCACCATAGTTCACAGTACCAACGTCTTTATGACGCGGTGACTAGCGGTTCAAAATCTTTTATGCAGGTGCTAGTGGGGATAATAACCTTAGGCAGTTCAAAAACTATTTTAGGGCCCATCATGTGCCAGCATAATTTTTGGGGGCTCAGCCGGGATTTGATAGAATTGATTTCGTTTGCACAAGCGAGCGGAATGTTAAATAACAACAAGTGCGATGGGTAATAGTTTATGGGAAAAGAATAATTGGGAAATAGCTTACTACAATTCAGCTGTCCTCTGTGATCATTGGAAACGTTCATGCTAATTTCAGAATGTAGTATGTGTTTGAGTTAAAAAATTTTATAACATAAGATATTAGTAACATGATTATTATTATAAACAATCTTATTGTTATTATTATTAGTATCATAATTATTATTTACTATAATTAGTATTATTATTTAAGATCATTTTTATCTTTAAAGTATCATATTATTGATAAGTATTTCTTTACTATTACAATGTTTATTACACCTAGTACTAGTGCTTTTGTAACTTTAATTGGAATAAATGTAATGATTAAATCAAAGTGTAATCAATGTGTTCGTGTGAGCGAGTTATGTAATGCAAACGTAGAAGGAGCAAAAGGCCGAATCATGAAAGGGACTTATAGAACAATGGTTTGAGCCAAAGGTGAATGGATGATGAGAAACATTAGGTAACAAAAAGAAGACAGTAATAAAAGATCAACATAGACTAGATAAAATGGATAATAATGCGAACAAGTTAAGTGCTATCTGGATGGGTAAGGGGACGATGGGGGTGGCTATAATAAAAATCAAATAGTAAAGGAAAAGGGAAAAGTCAACATAAATTAAGTATATAGCTATTATGTAATATATATATTAAAAATTGAAGGGAAATTAAATTAGAAACATTTTTTGTAATTATCGAGGCTGTAAAATAATGGTAATAACTTAGTATTATTATATCATTCCCCCTGTACGTGCGAAGATATTTATTTTTTTTTCTTAGATATTTATGATGTATATAAATGGGATAATTAAAATATTTATTGTTGTCTTTATTATTAATGCATTAATATTGCTACGAAACTTGATAATAAATTGAATTGTGTTATTGTATTATTATTATTCATGTATATGTATATATATTAACCGATATAATTAGAAACCGTGAGACAGCATAATCGCAAGCGTAGTTACATAAACACTTCGCTTTAATTATAGATTGGTATAAAACATAAACCATTTGAACGACGTTTATTTTTGTAACGATAAAGATAATGAGAACGTGAGAGTTCGATTGGCGGAGATACGTGAACGACGATGTGCAGTGTAGAGGTAAAAGGTAAATGATGAGATTAATTGAGTTGGAAAGTACTGTGCACAAGGTCAATGTGACCAATGCTTATTAAACGGATTGCGTTATTTCTATTGAGCCAAAGCTATGAGTTGTAGTGAGTTTGATTCGATGTGATTGGCTGAGAAAGGAACCAAGGTTTTTACGTAAAATGATAAATGAGTATGCCGATGTTAAGCAATGTCTCGAGTGAGTAACGGGTAACGAGAACGCGAATAATAACCGAAGCAAAATAACAACATGTTGAATAGTAAAGAATGTAGTATAGGCAACCGAAAGGTAAAAACGAACAATTACACAAACACTCAAAACACAAATCATAAAGTCGTTGAAATAAAAATGATTAGGAAGTGAATACCAGAAACATAACATAAAACAGCTAATGCGTAAAAATAAAACAATAAGTATGATGGGAGTGTTTCAATGATAGTGGATTTCTTTGATTAATGATAATGTTTTAAAGCTTATGTAACTTTCCTTCTATTTCCTGTTTGTTATTCTTCCTTTTTCTTCTTAGTGTATGGTATTATGAGAGAGAGTATTGAGAGGTAATGTGATACCCTCGCGATAGTACGCGATACCTGGGAGCGGGAAACCTTGATCACCCTGAGTAAGTAAGTAGAAATGGGCCCGTCGCAAATTTAGTGAGTTCTGGTATGTGACTGATCACCACATGTAAGGGAACAAGCTAACGCGATCGTTCTATTTTTTGAATAAAGGGAAAGGGAACAGCCGTACGATATAGTATGTTGCCAAGCGAATGTTTGAAATTTTTTGAAATTGATAAAATGAAAAATATAAAATTAATATGATTAGATGAATTTGAATGATTAAAATGAGAAATGATGAATTAAATGATTATGAATTTGAATTAGAGAATGAAATCAATTAATGATTTATGAATTGGAATTAAGAGAATTGAATTGAATTAAATTGATTAAATTTGAAATTAAGAGAATTAATTGAATAATTGATTATGAGGAATTTGAATTAAGAATTGAATTGAATTAAATAATTATGGAGAACTTGGTAGAGTAAAATGATAATTGATATAAGAGATTAAATGTACCAATTTGATGATTTTTTTTGCTAGCGTGGTTCGCACACGACCCGGGAATTTACCCAATCCCGGAGTGTCGATTCACAGTGAATCTGGAGTTTGAGACTTAAGTTACCGTAACTAATTAAGTCAAAAGGACATGGCTAAGAACCGTACCCGGCGTGACACCAATGGTGGACCGCTTAGCGCATTAAAACCGTTGTTGAGGAGCCGGATGGTCGAGGTTACATGCCATTATCGGTTATTTTATCCTAACGCGTTTGCTTTGGTAGGCCTGGACTTTCTTACGTATGGGTAAGCGTTTGGGAGAAGCCAGGACGTTAGATTTATTATGAGGATTGAATGATTTTTTTTTGCTAGCAGTGTTCGGCATGACCCGAATAACCCCATCCCAGTATCAATTCACAATGAATCGGGGCAAAGGTTGAGACTCAAGTTAACCGGGACACTGACTTGAGTTCAAAAACATGCTAAGAACCGTACAGATTCGGTTGGATAAACCTAACGCGTGGCGTGAGGGCTAGATTTTTCATTCGTGTGGGGTCACTTGGAGAGGCTTTTAGACTTACGGTCGTGGACGAGGGATTATAAAACTTTAAAATATTGGATGGATTTTGTAAGCACAAGTGAGAGTTGTGCTGAAGGAATTACGCCAGTGAAAAAAAAATTGAATGCGGTAAAATGACGCTTAAATATTTCGGTGTGGGACCGAGGATTATAAACTTATAAAATATTGGATGATTTTGCAATACAAGTTGAGAGGTTGTGTTGAGGGGAATTACGCCAGTAGAAAAAAAATTGAAGTGCAGATAAAAGTGACGATTAAAAGTAGACACAAATTGTGAATAATGAATTAAGAGTAACAGATGAGTAAAAATAATGATGTTTAAGAATTAATTTGTTAAAGGTAAAATGATGATAATTGAATTAATTCGTTTTTATGTGTAAACGATAATTGATAATTGAGGACTAAATGTTAAGTGAGAATTAATTAATTTGAAATTTAATTGAGAATTACTTTAAAGAGTATTAATATGAATTAAAACGTTTTAAGTTAAAACTGACGATCGAAGTTAAGGAGAATTAAAATAAATTGTCTTTAAGGTAAAAAATAACAACTGAGAAAAATGAGATGTTTTGATAAAAGATGATTGAACTAAACGATGAAGTAAAAATGGATTACGATTAAAGTTAGTATAAAATATAACGACCAAGGGTCAACGATTGAAATCCTATATCAAATATTAGAGCGCAAAAGGGAGAGCTGATGATAGAAGTTAAAGACGTTAGTACGGTAGCGGATATGGAATTGCGACAATACCAATATTTTTTTTGGGGAATACTAGAGTTTGATTAATATGTATGAGTATTGCATTATAATTAGTTTGATATATTATGATAATGTTTTGATTTGCGTTCGTAGTAATAATTATTTTGGTTATATTTGATAGAGAGTGGATTATTGCTGCGACCAATAGATAAATGATGCCGACAATATAATAATTATTACGAGAAAATAGAAATTTAAAAATCGACTAAATGATGGGGGGCGTTAAAGCCATGAAAATGATACCAAGAAGACGATCAACAGTTATGGTAAATACCAAATATGGATATTAAGTAAAACCGTAAAAACCTTTGTATACAGTATAATATATGTACAAGAAGTTGTATTTTTGCAGATATTTAATTCAAGTCATAATCAACAACCAACAAATCAAAACAAGCAACAATCGAAAGTAGATAAACAAGCGATTACAAGTACCAAAGCATTACAAGCATTCAAAACAATTTCAAATAACTCCCAGTGAATTAAAAATTATAAAGAGATAAACAAACCGATCCAAAATTGATAGAATATACAGAAAAAACTAGAAGTCAACCAAAGCAGTTTATCAAATAAAACCCCAGTTTATTAGGAAACATAGGAAACACCAAGTTCGCAAAAAAGATTCGAGAAGTTATTCAAGGACCGTCAAAGAAACCAGAATCAGTCGAAACAATAATAAACACCGAATCAGAAAACGAAGAAACAGGTCTTAAATTTACTTGAGGAGTATTCTAGAACAATCCATTCAGACAACGAGAACAGCGACAGAGAATCAACAGGACCAAGAGGAAGAACAGCTATTTTAAGGAATTCCAAAGTCAACAGGCCTAACCAATATGACCGAGGACGGAAGGACGCACCTATATCAAGAAATGAACTCACAACCCGAAAAATGGATATCGGGGAGTTTAAGGGAAAATTTCGAGGCGAACCATTTGATAGAAGTATCGATAATTACAAGGCATTTATAAGAATTCGAGTATATACGGACAATTTATGTCATGGCCGGAACAAGAGATTAGAGAAGACTGCCACTTGTATTTAACAGGGGTGCTCAAGATGTATATTTAGAGGCCAAACTAGACCCAAGTAAACTTAGAAACTGGAACGAAATTAAAGGACTTTCTAATTACACGTCGGAATCGCGAAGAGCTCAACGAAAAAACGTTAGAATTTTTTACACCGAAAACAAAAAACAAAACGAATCAAATGTTCTATATGCGTGTGAATTAAAGCGATTTAGCAAGAGAAGCCTTTGCGACGAAAAGTACCGAGGAAAAAAATCGTCTCAGTATTCATAAAAGGATAAAACACGAAGATATCAGAGCAGGCGTGGGATGCCAAGCACCGCAAACAGTTAGACAAAGCACTTGAAATTGCAATATATGTTTGAAAATTCGATTACCACAACTTACATTGCAGCAATGACAGGCAGAGCTGTTACAACAACGTCAAGCAGTGAAGTTAACAACAGTCAGATAACGAATGTCAACCCAACAATGAATCAATTTATTCCAAGGGCACAACAGATGTTCAAGGCCCCACCCATAAGAAATCCAATGAATAATGGTAACGGTAATTTGAATTACACTAATAATTTCAGATTCAATAACAATGGAAACAACGAACCAGTATGCGAGAATTGTCAGAGATTTGGTCATCAAAGTAGGAGTGCTTCAAAGCAAAAACATGTCAAAAGATGTGGTAAAGAGACACACAGAAGTAATTCTGCAGAGAGTTCGGTAACGAAATGTGAATACAACGGAAACGGCAAACAGAGGATCGCAGAAATGTATTAATGGCGATGTAACTTGTTTCGCATGTAATCAAGTAGGGCACGTGTCGAGGAACTGCCCACATCGAATGCAATCAAATCCACCTGAACCAAACCAAGCAAATACAAACGTACAAATTAATTTGATGCAAGAAGTGACGATTGCGAAATGAAGTCGAACAAATGAAAGGCGGTAATCAACAACAACGTTAAATATGCTGCAGAAAACCGGAGATGTTTCGAAAGCAAATAATAAAAACATAACAAGAACAACAGAGAGCAGAATGGCAAAGATAACAAATGGTAAGAGGCAAAGAGAGGAACCAAGCAAGATGGGAACGCCGAAACGGGGAACCACAAAACGTATAAATATGATGGAGCAGTAAATTGAAAAACGAAATTCACACTGCGGAGCAGGTGATGTTGTGAACAGCGACAGAGGTGACGAAACGAGTGTTAACGAGGAGTATTGCAAGAAAATATAAAATGCGAAACGAATAATATGACTAGTGAAGAGAAAATAAAACGAATCCAAAGGAATTTATTCAAGAGAAAAAGAGAAAAACGGAGAAATTAAAGAATTAAAATGAAAATTGAGAATTCAAAACGATGAGACGAAACAATAGCAAAACCCTCAAAGAGGCTGATGGGCTACGAAAAATCGAATCCAAAGATCCTACTAAGAATTAGAAGAGGAAAATCGACGAGAAGACGAAACACTGACAGATGAACAAGTCAAACAAAAATTAGAAAGAGATGGGCCACAACTAAAGATTGGTGTAATTCGATAAACATGGGAAGCCCAACAAAAATATTAAAAATTAATATGCTGAGACAATTAAAGAAACGGGACAAACGGATCCAGAAGGACGAAATTAAGTAAATTAGCAGTCTGGGAGGCGAATTATTCCATCATGTGATATATCAGCCGAATTAAAACTTCACCAATAGCGACGAAGATGATATGGAGGTCGCAAATTTAATTGAAAATAAACGAGGGCGATGGAATTAGACGAAAGTATATGAAATAGTATACGAAGTAAATGCAATAAACAGTTATTGAGACAATAACAATTCGAGAATTTGCAAAATTAGTAGCTCAGGCGTATCAACTTTGAAAAAGGCGTATTAACAGCGATTTGGAAAAACTTCATCATAGAATATAAAGGAGGAACTCAAGAAAGTAGAACAGGGAAAATATCAAATCAGAGATCCAACATCCAGAAAATTTCCGATGCAAATAATCCAATTAACAGGAACAAATACTGATGATTGTACCAATGGGTACAAGAAAAGATGGGAAAACGGCCGGAAAAAGGAACAATATATATCGATGGCTTGGAAAAAAATCAGAACAGGTATGCATTGTAGATGAAATGATAGGCCCGAGAAACGTCAATAATTTATGTCACTTGAAAGAATCGACAGAGAAACAATTAGAAGAAACCCTAAGGATATTAAATTGATATTCGAAAATGAATAAAACCACAGTTAATGATGCGAAAGAAATCCCTTTGAGAGAAATCAAATGATATTTGGTTAAAACAAGCAGTCAACCAAACGAGAAAATTTACGATCGAATAAATACAGGAGCGTACTCGATGAAACAGTTCGTAGAAAGTGTGAGAGACACCGAGATTATGACGCTAACGGGATGAACGAGGCAGGTGAACTAATCGAAGCCTATGGCAAATATCAGAGAGCGTTGAGGGAAACAGAACCCATACGAATAGGGTAAGTTTATCTAATGGTGATAAACATTTAATCGAGTAGACCCAGATTGTAAAGTGGATGATTATAACAAAAAATTAATCGATCAAACAAATTTGATTAAAGTTGAGCAGAAATAGCGATGACGGAATGATGGAGGATTGATAGTTAATGTTATAATGAGAATTTTTAGAGGAAAAGCGATCAAACTCCAATTATACAGCCTAGAATATGGATGATGGACAAACAATAAAAGTCATATCGATGGACAGCCCAAATGGTGGAATCAAAGCGAAATAAGACGAGAAAACGGAAAAATAATAGAATTCCAAACTAAATTGAAAAGTAACATGGATCGAATATTAGAATATACAACGTTACGGAGAGAGACGAAGAGTTTATACCGAAAATACTATTTCTAAACGATCGAGATTGTAAACAACGCCGTGGATAAAAACATGGGATTGAGGAATTAGCTCGTTGGGATTTAAAAAAAAAGAAATGTATTTACCAAATGGACGAATATATTCGAGCGAGATATCGGAAAGATTTGTTGAAAGTGATTGCCAGATGAACTGTGTAAAGAAAAAAACTGCTTTTTACATGGATGAACTAGAATGGTACCAGAAGAAGATGAACATTACGAGAGAGGAAGTGGCTAGCACCATTCAATGGAAATTACAATTGGCATGAGAAAGTAAAGCAGCCAAAGAGGAAAGTGACAAGTATATCGTAAAGTCCAAAATCTATACGAGACCGGGAGGTTATCGGTTTAAAAAATGAAAGTTGTATCCAAATGGAGACGAGTGGTAAAAACCACTCACGTGGGAGTATTTTTCATTATTGCAAAGGAATAATGACAGTAAATAGATTCGTGGCCATTAGTCAAAAGTAACTATTTCGCTAACGCACCTGGACAACGGAAGTGTCACCGTGACACATATAAACGGAAATTTAGACGAAGCACATGCTATCAGAAACCGAAAAGTACAGAAATATCGCATCAGGATCACCAATTTATCGATCAAAATCAGTAACAGGCGGAGCAGTCAGAGTATTTCAAATCAAAAAATCACGATAATTAGCTTCAACTCGAGTAGAAAAGAAACGATATACAGAAAACGAAAATTTAGATTTTACAAGAATTTGGCGTGGTAGAGAAACGAATTCCAGATCAAAATTTTTACCTACCGGATATGGATGATCTTATCGAAAATGAATTAACTGCAACTAGCAGAGACGCAAAAATGTAGAGAATTAAAAACTATTCTGAGAACGGGTGCTTAAAAATCAACACAGACGAGCAGTTTGAACTAGCAAAGGAATAATAGATTCATGTAAACGAATTGAAGAATTTGGAGAACCTGGTTAAGGAAATCGAGGAATACCGAGAATGTACTCTTTGTATCAGAACAATTCGATGGAGTAATTCGAAAGTGGAAGCATGGAATGGGCAGAGGAAAGACCGAAAAAATATCGATTAAAATTCAATTACCCAAGACATAGAAAACCGAGGGAGGAGAGGAGCATGTCACAACAAGATCAAAGAGATAAAAGGCAAAATTGCCCATACGAATTACCTTTTATTTGCAATATGAAGTGGAGATCCTTAGATAAGAGTTGGGAACATCGGAGTCACTCCAATCAAGCCGAGAATAAGTTAATATTTTAACTGTTAATAAAATTGCGGTCAGAAACTAATCAAAAAAGGCGAAAAACGGAAAATCATCATACAATCACCAGAAAATAGAGACAGCTTGGAAACTCCAGATGTTAGAAGAAGAAGTGATTAATCGAATCAGTCGAAAGACGAAGAATACCTCTATCTTGGAAGAAAATCATAACGTCAGCAGGAAAACTAACCAAAATATACCATAAAATTCAAGGCGATATTCGCAACCCAATACTGAAAACTGATTCAGACAACGAGAACGAGAAGGATTACTTGGCACAGTGAAATAACCATGAACTACAGAAGCAGAACGGATATGGGAAAATGTACGACAAGCGACTAGCAAAGATATGCCCACACGGACGAATGGAGTAGGAGCTCATAGAGAGCTCCCGACAATCATAAGACAGCACAGAAACCAGATCGAAAAGAGGCCGGAACAATGATTGGATAAATAAATCGAGAGGCAGCCAAAACAAACCGAATAGAACCAGAGCAGCCAAAATCAAAAGGAACAATTACAAAACGAGAGTACAAAAAAAGTTGGGGAAACTCAACAAGTGCAAAACAAGTGCCAGCGCAGAATGCCAGATAACGAGAGAACAAGGAACGCAGTGGATAAATGAAATGGTATCGATGTATCTAGCTTTGGCTAATCAGGAAATAAAAAGATGTTGTGAGGAGACACAACATCCAGCCAGAAGCGAAACAATTATGAACAATCTTTGAGGCCAATATTACATAAATCATGGGATAATAAAGTGAGAATACTTAAAGAAACGTCCAGAAAATGATAACAATTGTGGAAACAATTAGGTAAACGATCAGATGTCCTAGTCGATATATGGTAGGTATTGCCACTAATCTAATTTATAACATGAATTTAAAACGATGCCGAAATATACGCAAGATGGACACGTATTTATGATCACTGATATAATAAGAAATTAATAGAAACCGTTTCGTATTTAACTCAGGTGGGATGGAAACCTTATTTATCAATGCAGCAAGTAAAAGTGATTCAGACGGAAACGATGCAAGCAACTACGAGAATTGTTAAACTGGAATTTTGAAGGGCGATTCAATGATGAAACGATCCGAGAGCAAGCAGAGAGGGAGTAAACGCAATCTTGACAACAGTATTAATTTGGATTGATGTGATCAGAGGAGCCGAACATTTTTTAGTTTACGATTGTGGACGGATATAAAAAATGGGTCAGAGATATTTATTTAAAAGACACGGAAGAGTGTAAAGCGGCAAATTCAAGAAAAATTAAGGACGATTGCAACAGATGTATCATATAATGTTTATCAAGAAGCCGATTTTTTATCAGGGGCAAATATAAAGGAATGTACGGTCAAAAAAAAACCCCAGAAAGATATTTGGCATATTTATTGTGGACAGTATTTCATATTACATCAATATTCGAACAGGAACGAATCGTCAGTGGTAACATTAACGCGAGAGCAGTGTGAGGATGGATTTCAAAAAATGGAAATCGTACTTAATAACAAAATCGAAATAGCCGCAGAAGCCGGAAAGATAAAAACTACAGATATATACAGCTGCGGATAATAAGGATTCAGTGGATCATGTCAAGAGGAGAATATAGTACTTGGCGAATTTGGTTAAAGAGTGGTTATGATTGAAAGCTACAAACGAAACTGAACAATATCAAGGATATTTCGACCCGGATACTCAAGCCATGAAAAAAATATCCAAGTTTGTCTCGCGTCGGAAGATCATGTTATACTGGAATGTCAACGTTGACATATAACGCAGCCGTAAAGGAAATGCCGACTAACATTATTAAAACAGCATATTTTTGAGGAAATCCAAGGGAAAGTGTATCGAGAACCTGAAGAGAGCAAAGGGTATGAAGCTATGAGAGAATGATTGCAACTCGAAAAATTTTCAAGGACGAATAATAACTTCAAAGCTGAAATCAGATGGACACCCCATGGTGGTTGGTATCAAGATAGCGATGTGGGGAATGATCATAAAACACAGTCAGCAAAATGCGACGAGATGGTAATTAGTACAAACTACCAAAGGCATTTTCCTATCACAGAAAACCATACGAACGCAGAGAGAAGCTAGGAGATAAAGAGATAAAAGTTGTATATTTATATGCCAACAATTAAATGGATTTCCTGTTCCATCGTGGATTAACATCATAGAAAAAAGTTTACATGATTTATTACAGAACCTGCGCTTTAAACAGAGAATATTGAGAACAAAATTAGCTATGTCAATTAACAAATCCAGATAATTGCAATTCCGTTATTACCTCTGCAGAAAGGTTCACTTTGGAAGAATAGTGGGAGAGCGATGTATTACGTATCAATGTGAGAAAACAACGCGCAGAACTACCAGAAAAATCATTCGATTCAAGAGATAAATGTGCAAACGAATTAGAATAGTGCACAAAGGGAGAATAGAATTTGTACAAGCTGTTCACCAGAATCATGAATCCAGTGAATTTTTATCAAATTTATTCAATTGTAGTAATGTATATGGGACCGTTATTCGAAGTAGGAAGGGACGATGATATTTCCCTAGTAATCACCGACATTAGCACCAAAGAAATTGGTTTAACAGAATTGACATCAGAACTAGATTCAACTGTCCGACGTGTCGAGAAATGGATTGTACAATGTAAAAGATTAGAATCAGCGGAGAGCAAAATTATGCTTTCCAGTTTATAGACAGGCAATCTTATTCAAATGTTCAATTGCAGGTGGAAACAAATTACGGTGGAAGTCCGAATTAACGAATTATTGCTATCCCAGAACATTCTTAAACATGCGACATCCAAATATGATGAAGGCAATGTGGACGATTTCTAATATTGGTCAAATGATTGCAGGGAATATTGGGAGTAATACTCATAATTCAATAGTACGAGTAATTTTGACGCAAATGTTGGCTTGTTTTGATATTTACAAACGTGATGAGAAGGTTAACTGAAATGGCATGGAATTTTTACGTTTCTTACGAAACTATGGTCCTCCATGACATTCAAAGGAACACCACCAGAATCAAGAAAATTAATGGAAAATTCTTATTCAAAATGAAAGGAACCGATGAGGAAGTTCGGACGAAAAATTCAAATTATGATGAATATGGAAACAGAGAAAAATCAAGCAAAGAGAGAACGAGGGATGAAAGATGGATAAGATGACAACTAAAAACAATAACGATGAATCATCAATGATGACGACGAAATCAAGAGAGAGTAACTATGATAAAAAGTACCGCACCACTTGGGAAATTTGGAAATCGAGGTCAATGGGAAAACAAATGTTCCATGCAGTAACTTATGAAAAGCTTCACAAACGCAGAACCATTAAAGAAAGACCGCGGGATGGGTACAAAGAATGATACCAAACGTATATCAGTAGTATTTGAACCGAATTGGAGAGACATCGAACCGTAATAATCGAAGAGCGCAGGGATGAAGAATGAATCGGAACGAGGAACCCAATTTCAGTCTAGTAACTCTTGCTGGACCTTACGTTAAAATCATGATAGAAGTGAATGGGAAATCGAAATGAAAGCAATGGTTGACAACAGGCCAAATAATTCAGCAATCATGATGAACATGCTACCAAGCAGATTATGGCGTGTATCGACGGAAACAACAGTAGATGTAATTAACTTGTAGCCAAGAGTCAATTCGACGTAGTTGGGAAAGTGTGGTCACAGATTGAATATAAAGATGTAAAATATCAACCTATCTGCAGGTAATCAAAAACTTAACGCACCATGCATAATGGCACCGGACTAATGCCTGCCTTACTAAAAGAAGATAGTATCGATTTGGAACAATGAAAATTTTAAGATAAATGACAGATATGTACATGAGAATCGAAGTTAGATGTCCGGAGAAATAACCATACCTGGGAAGAACTCAAATGATTTGTATGTCAAAGTCAATTGATGAAGTAAGGGAAGAAATGATATTTCGAAACCGAATAGAAATTCGAGGAAACGCAAAGAGTGACCTGGCAAGAAAATTGTAAATATACAATAACACAACGAAAATTTCCTTATTAATGTACTAATTTTGACGAAGAGGATAAAGTATCTATGAAAACGAAAGATTAGAAACTAACACCAATGATGGAAATTGAATTTACCAGAGTTTTAAGGCGATCAGACGATGAAAAGAGATGTGGACAATTGATAGTGAGTTGCTAATAAAATGAAAAGAGAATTGGAAACACTATTAATCGGTTTTAAAAGATATTTTTGCATCACCGATTTAGATTGGGTACAAGTGATGTAACTCAACACGTTATTCCATTGACAGACGTACCACAAATTACACTGAGGCCGTATAGATTGGAGGAAGCTCAAAAATCCGTAGCAGAAAGGAAGTGCGAAAAGATGTTTAGATGCTGGAGTAATTAGAACCGAGTTGTTCACCCTGGCACTCCTGTAGTTAATGGTGAAAAAGAAAGACGGTACGCAACGATTTTGTTATTGACTATAGACGATTTTAACGCAGTCACGAAAAGAGATTACTTATCATTACCAGATATTAATGAAATGTTAACAAATGTTGCATGGAAGCAGCATACTTTACATCACTGGATTAAAAAGTGGTACTGTCAAATCAAAGTAAAAGAGGAGGATTCGAGGAGAAAACAGCGTTTACAATCGGAAAAGACCTATACCAGGTTTTAAAAAGATTGCCATTTGGATAACAATGCGACCCGGCATCATTTCCAGAGATGCATGAATTTCGTAACGCATGGAATAAAACAATGTTATGGTTATACATTGATATTTATAATTATTCGAGACACATTCGACAGCATTTAAGAAGAATATCAGAATGTATTCGTCAGATACTGCAATGAATTAAACTGAAGCCTTCAAAATGTGATTGTGCCAAAGAGAAAGTTTACTATTTTAGCCACTTCGTATCAGCTTAAAGGCAAACAACCTGATCCAGGAATGATAGAGAAAATAAAAGATTGTCCCAATACCAAACAGTACACAATTCTAAGAATTTAGCTTATGTGATATTATCGTATTTATTAAAATTATGCAGGAATTGCCAAAAACCAATCCAAGATTAGTAAAAAAGGATACATCTTTCGTATGGGAAAACGAGCAGCAATGTATGGCATTTGAAACGTTGAGAGATAAACTATATCTCCCCATATGATTCATCCAAACTTTAATAAACCATTTCTATTAGCAACAGATGCAAGTTGGTTTATTGCAGCCGGCAGCAGTATTAGCCAATGGGACGAGGAAAACCTAGAAAGAGCAATCGGATTATTACAAGTTAGAACATTTCAAAAAGCACAAGGATTATTCAGTGTACGGAAAGAGAAAGCTTTGGCATATTTAGCGATCAAAACATTTTAAATACTGCTATGGGGACATGTGAAATAATAATCAAACTGATCACAACCTTTGGTATGGCTAGGCCAGTACCAAAGAGCTCAAGCCCGATTAATGAGATGTGCAGTGCATACTTCAAGAGTATTCACCACATATATAAAATTCAAGCCGGGAAAAAGCTATGCAAAATGCAGATTGTATGTCGAGATTTGTGTATTCGAGAGGAAATATGACAATGCGTGAGACGTATATGTATGATAATTGCAGAAGACTTGATTTTACTCGACTGAAACAAGAGCAAAGATAAGATAGTTGAGTAAAGTTAATATCGATATTAGATACAAACGATAATGAAATCTTCGAAAAATCAAACCAATTGAAAGAGCATATGGGAGGAAAACGACATCGATTATACGATCGAAAAGGAATGGTTATGGGTAATGGACGAGACAAAAGATGATGTGGCTTACCAGAAAGTAGACGAAAAGAGATTTTGATACAATATCATGATGTGAAAATTGGGCGGACCATTATGTCAGCCAGAAGACGGAAGCCAGACTGAAACAAAAAATACTATTGGGCCAAAATATGACTAGACGACGTGAAGACTGTATTAAAAAATTGTTTAATATGTTGCATCGGAAAGAGCACAGGGAAATAAGATGAAAGCACCACTAAACCGATGCCAATACCACCAGAACCATGACATGATAGCAGTGGCGTAGTAGGTCCACTACCGAAGTCGATAAGGAAATGATTAATATATTGGTAATAACGGTTAGGTTTAACAAATTTCCGAACTTTGCCAATGCCGGATCAGGATAGCAAAACGGATTGCCGAAAATCTGTAGTAGAAGGAAATATGTGTCGATATGGCTACACCAAGGCAAATTTTAACGATCAAGGAACCAATTTATGAGTGAGTTACTAAGCGAAGTGGCAAATTAGTTTCCGAATCGCTAAATGAGAACCTCCCATATCATTGCCACAAACAAACGGGAAACAAACCGGAAGATTTCAATGGATGATTGATCAATGGATTCTTCAAAATTAATTAGCAAGCACCAGAGAGATTGGATGATATATAAATTTATGGTTAATGGCCTACCGAATGTCAATTATTCAAGCAACAAAGATGAGCCCGGTGTCAACTATTATGGAAGAGAGTTGATATGGCCAATGATTATAGAATACCGAACCAGCCAGTTTCACAAGTACATGGAAATTGATGATTATGTTACGTAAGTTTTAAAGAAAGAATGCGAAGAATATGGGAAAACATGCGGATGAATATCGTTGTAACAAGAGTTATAGAAGGTTACACGACCAAACAGAGGAGAAACGTGCATTACATCAATAATCGTGAGATTGGTGATAATCGAACACCGGAAATCAACAGGGAACTGCAAAAATAAGTTTTGTGCGCAGAAACAGGATAGGCCCCATGAAATCTCTTATACTACGATGAAATAATGTAAAGTGTGAATTAGTTAATAATCCGCAGTAAGACCATCTTTATTAATGTAATCCGATGCAAAGCGTTGTGCTGGGAAAACAGCAACAGTTAAACCAGAAACAAGAAAAACTATGACGAGACCAGAACAAGCAAAATATGTTGCTGAGGCAGTAATAACGAAGATTGGTATCTTTACCCCAAAAACTTAAAGCCGCGATGGTAAAAATTGGAACATGTCGCGAAAAATGAATCTAATCGTAGAAATAACCAAAGAATATGCCAGAATGGACAAAGTAGAAGCTTTCTCGAAATATTGGCGGAATTACATCATGATGAAGTTATGCCACAAGAAGTTAGATCAAGCAGAATGACTTAACTTATGGAGAGGAATGCCGGTATTATCACTTGCACAGATTTCAGATGGGCAAGGCGTTACCATTACATCACAGTTATTAGCCGAAAATGAAGTGCGATCTTAGAAATAATTAAATCAATGGAAAAATGCGGACAACACACGAATTCTGAACAATTCAAAGGCCAAACACGTTGATGATTCAGCAGCAGCCGATGCAAACTACAGAAGTGTAAGAGATAATGAGAAACAGGTGTCGGTATTGAACAAAAGGGATAACAAAGGAATGGACAGGTCCTACGTTATGCGCGAAGCAGGGAAGCTGATGGCGATGATTTATAGTGGTCAAGCAACGAAGAGGATTTAAATGTATGTGCGCCAATTAGATACGTAATGGAGATGCATAATTAGAGGTCATGATGCAAGCAGCAGCCTCATTAGTAAAATGGACAACAGGACGTTGTAAACCAAAATATTAAATGTAATGAATTCGAAGGAGCAAGAGAATTATTTTTACAAAAGCATCAAACTATCGTAATTTACCAAACCATAAAGCACTTCTAAGAAAAGATAAAGAGATAAAATTCACCGAAATGAAACGAATCAGAAGATTGGATCGGGGAAAAGGAAGAATTGAAACTCAAGTTCGAAATTGGCAAAGAAAACAAGAAAATTCATTCGGATGGAAAGTCGAACTAGAAGAGATTGAGGAAGACAAAAAAAGATATCATCGAAAATATGACGAAATTATCAGATTAATAAATGTCGAGGATGACATTTCCAAGAACACCCCGGATGATGGAAATAACGATGAAAATGATAAAGATGACAAAGATGATCAAGGAGACACCAAAGATAACGAGAAACAAGATCCAGAATTATCCAGCGAGAAAGAACCACAATCAGATTCTAATAAAACCGAGAAGCAGAAACCAACCGAAATTATAAAAATGAAAAACAGACGGTAAAACTACAAAAGAATCAAAATCGACAGACCCTACTACAAAGATTATTAATATAATTACGTCAATTAATTTACGGAAACAAAAGAATTCCCTAATGAGAAATTGGAAATGGCCATCGAAGTTAAAGAAACTCAAATAATAATTACGAATACGGGAAAACGACAAATTAATATGATTTGTATTACCTCAGAACGGATAACCTACCATTGTGAAACATGGAATTTGAAACAGAATCAAAGTTACGTATTCGAGGATACAACCAGAAATTCAACATACAAAATCTGTATAATGGGCATAAAGAGCTACAAATGTGAAATAAGAAAGAATGGAGAAAACGTGATCAACACAACTCCTGCAACGCAACAGAAACACAAATTAAAAATTCAAGTGGAAACAAGTGTGGATGCAATAAAAATAACGAATATAGGAAACGAACAAATCCACCAAATTTGTATTGATAATGAAAAGGAATGTAAAAAAGTGAGACTAAACAAAAACCAGCAATATCAATGGGACGATTTAGCTGAAAATATGAATTATCTAATTTGTGTAGAAAACGTAAACGGCATGATATGTGAACCAACCAAAACATTGAGCAGAGCAAATATACCAAAAATAATCAAAAGTGTTGCAAAATCAGACTGGAGTATTAAAGGAAGCGTCAAAAGAGAAATCGAAGCGTTTATTCTGAAAATGACGAACAATAAAGAAGGAATATGTATTCGTCTAACAGAAAACTCTGGAATTAGTTGCAACTTCACCACTATGGACGATGATGATCAATTTACCATTCAGAAAAGAGAACAAGCATCATGCGAAATAAAAGATAACATTTGTAAGGATATCATGGCAGTAACAAAAGGAGTACGATTTCAAGTTATACCAGGAATCAATCATGTACTTATGAACAGTAACGGTGATAGAGGAGTAGATCAAATATGCATGAGAAATATTGAAACTACATGCATATCAATGCGATTAAAGAAGAAACAACCATATTTATGGGGTAATTTAGCTAAAAATTCAATGCACGTGATATGTGCAGGAAATAAAGGAAATGTGGTATGTGTAGCAGTGAAAACGCTTAAAGGAAAAGGAAATCCCAGAAATCAAACCAACTCGACTAGAAAATCCAGAGAAACTACTATCAAAGGCTCAGAAAGCTATGTCCAGAAAGCGGAAGCACAAACAGGACAAGATCTCAACTTGTCTAGAATAAGGGATTCCAGAAAAGAGGTACTAATAATGGTAGTGCCAGATCAGGAAAGATATGATGTAATTATGATTCGAAGTCTATTCGGAGGACGAATTACTAAAGTATGCATTAGAGATGAAAGAGGGGAGAATAGTCGGAAAGCTAAAACCGAATGTCGGAAAATACAGGATGAAATGTATCTACAACACCAATTGTTAACAAGAGAGAAAGGTGGAATCTATCGAGTATGCGTGTATAAAGAAAAGCGAAACCGACCAATATGTCAAATAGTGACTAGGTATAAACAATCGATAATATTACCGGAACACCTAACCAGAAATAAAACGAGAACAACAACAATTGAAACGGCAACAAATCGAGCAAAGATGAACATTAATGGAAATGACGGACATATTTCAATGGAGGAAGCCCACCAACTCCGCAAAGCATTCAGAAAAGCTCAGATCAGAACTGAAACCACAACTATAACGGAATCAACGAAATCAGCGAAAACAGACGAAGCAAAAATCGCAATCAAAATGATATGGATAACTTTAACGGTAGTAAGCATCATAATGACACTAATATTAATTCAGCAGTGGAAAGTCATTAAAAAATGCAAACCAAAACCAAGAAAACGAAGAAAATGGCCAGTGGTAGAAAAATTTGAATATGATATCACGTTAGAACGTTCAGAGACTGGAAGAAACAATGAATATGACGAAGTAGCCAGTCAAAGCCAATATTCAAGTGGATTGTGGATGAAAGAGTTACCCATAATAGAAGCCTCACAAGGATGGCCTAGTGAAATTGATGTATACAAACTTACTAATGAGATTTATGGGGGCATACGACAATTGCGTATAAGACCCCAAGAAACGTTTGTGTAATGAGAGGATGAGACCGTGTAAATAGTGTATATTATATAAAAGTAGTATTGTATAATGGGATAAAAGTATATATTGTATATTGTGAAGACGAAAAAAAAAAAAAAAAAAGAACCTTGATGTATAAAGTTTAAAAAGTTGAGATCAATATTATCTTAATTGGAAATCTTCAGAAATGGATCTATCTAGAGGAAATCACCGACAGCAAGCCGAAGTACGACCATTCGTCGAAACTACTATAGGAGCAGCTCAACGTCAACCAGAATTTCCATCCCAATTACAACCAAATTCAATCAGCAGTCCAAATGAAACATCAGCAGAACCCTTATGGAGAGATCAGTGCGATTTTTTAGCGCGTGTAGCAAACCTGTCCAGGGAACAATGGACACAATCCCTGACAATGTTAACCGAGATCACAAATCGAAGTATGATATATGTAACCATAATTGAACAACAGCAACAAAGAATTGCGGAATTAGAGACGCAACGAGATCTAGTCACCAGACAAAGTCAATGGCAAGCGTTAGAAATAAGGAGACTGAGAAGAGAACAAACAAATGAAATCCTAGCGTGGTACGATCGAATGGAAAATCCTATTGTGCTTGAGGAAGAGTATGAATCTATAGAAAGTAGCCCTAAGAGGATCATAAAAATCTTGTATATAAATTGTAAATTGTATGTGAATGGTACCTATTGTAAAAACTATAATTAGTATATTTCCAGAAATTAAACCCAATAAAAACTATAACCATATCGATGTATAGAAGTAGAATTATTATATCATAGAGTAGAATCGTGTGCGATAATCAATGTTAAATTAACTAATTTAGAAAATGAATAATCCAAAAGAAACCAATAACAAAGCCAGCCAAACAAACTCAGATGAACGACAAGCCGAGATTGAAAAGCAATATCGCCAACTAGGAGCAGAAAAGATGGCAATAAAAATCTACGAAATATTGTTCAAAGCCAAGGAAGAGGAGATGAATAGAAAAACTCTAGAAATAGAAATGAAAAGCCTAGGACTAGAAGCCAGAGAAACAGAACTGGAAGTAAAAAGCCTAGAGCTTGAAGTTAAAGAAGCAACTCTAAAAAAGCACAGACAAATAGATCAAGAGACCTTTGAACAAGAAATCGCAGCAGCCAAACACAGGGAAGAAAAGTTGGAGCAAGAAATTTATGACCTGAAGGATTATATCTGCTGGCTAGAAGCAAGACGTCGCCAGTTAGCCGTTTTACTACAAGAGAAGCAGGACCGAGTGGAACAATTAGAAACACAGAACCACTGGATCCGAGAAAATCAACAACAATTGCTCGACGAGTGGAAGCAAGAAAAAGAAATGCTGACAAGTTACAATAGAATTCGTGATGTGAGCCTACAAGAACAACGCAGATCAATGCAGCTAGAGAGACAAGCAAGGCAATGGAAAACAAAGCTCAAACAGCAAGAAGCACATGATGAAAAGTTTTACAAGCAGGAATGGAATAGCGAAAGAGATCGCTGTAAAGCCATTACCGAAAAATGGGAAAAATGCAAGTTGGAACTTAGTAAAGCAAGAGGTCAAAGGCTAAAGACTAAAGTGCCGGAACCCGTCGAAGAACAACAAAAGAAAGTGCTAGAACACATAAAGGCACAGGCGAGAAACTGGAAGCGTAAGTACGAGCAAGAATTCGTCCAAAAGCACAAATTGAGATTTCAAGTCGAAAAACAAGAGATAGAAGCTGAACGATTTTACGAGGAGGAGCATATGGACGTGAGGCGACGTTGGTTAGCAGACAAAGAAACGGCAAAGAGAAACCGGTTAAAATTAGAACATAAGGTTCAATGTATTTGCCACCAAGCCCGTTGCTGGAAAGCCAAATTTCAAAAGGCACATGAAGAGATAGTAGTAAGAAAAGAAATGTTGACAGAATGTGAAAATAAGATAGAAAATCTATTGGAAAATTCAAATTATTTGGCACGTTTGTTGGCTGATGAAGTGGAAATATCAGCAGAGCTATGGACGGAAATAATGCAATTGAGAAATAAACCGCCAATGATACTGCTGCCAGTAATTCCAGTACCGCCAACGGAAAACAGTGGAGGTTTCGCCAGCCAAGACGAAACCTGGGTGTAATTAATTGAGAGTTCAAAGTGTAAAAAGTGTATTAAACGTATATTAAAAAAAAAAAAAAAAAAACAAAACAAAAACAAAGAGAAAATGTATAAAGATTTAAAAATTTTTGATGACCTTTAGAAGTTTTGGAATCCACATATGAATTGCCACTTATTTGGGAAAAAGTTACAGAAGATGAATATCGAATACTTTCTTCCTGCAACGAGTACGTCTTATTATCAAACAGTGTGTTACATTGACAGAGTTTTCCACTATGTTATCGTGTTACCGTAATAAATAGAAATTTCGTCATATTCTGGAACTATAAAACCGTTTTGCGAAACTGATAAAACTTTGAATTAAAATAAAATTTTTATGAATGCCTATATTGATTGAAACCGAATACTTAATCCAAAAATATTATAGAGATGAATTACTGGAACCCACGAGGAAGATGCAACAACAAAACGAAAAGTATAAACCCACCAGCAATCCTATCGAAACCCCAAGGAGATCCTCAACCTCTAAATGAAGACCC
The DNA here is from genome assembly GCA_022537955.1 of Schmidtea mediterranea. Taxonomy (NCBI): domain Eukaryota; kingdom Metazoa; phylum Platyhelminthes; order Tricladida; family Dugesiidae; genus Schmidtea; species Schmidtea mediterranea. The sequence goes on along the minus strand of JAKGRZ010000040.1, from coordinate 140,664 downwards.
TCTAGACTTCTATAGAAGAAAATGGAAGCAAGAGCAAGAAAGATTATGTCACCAACTCAAACAACAAGAGGCTGAAATAAATCGATTGCAATATCAGAATAATAAAAGTCAGAAGCAATTGAGAAAACTAAGAAAAGAACTCACAGAAACGAAAACGAGCCTCAGAGGTGAGCAATTCAAAAATGATGAAATCAAAAGACAGTCAATCCTACGAACAGTAAATGAAATACTGGAGGATTACTGGAAAAATGAATCCTATCGACTGAAAGAACTGACCAAAGTCAATGAAGAGTATCTCACAAAGCTGGAAAATAAAAACGAAAGAAACCACGAGAAAAAACGATCCCTGAGGAGAGAAATCCGAAAGTTAACGAAAATTATCAAACGACAAGACCGAAAACTAACCCACAAACCCAATGGAGAATCAACCATCAGAGAAACATCCGGTTGAAGAGAGAAAAAATACTAGAACTCCAAAGAAAGAACAAAACCAAAGAAAACCCCCAACAATCAGCAGAGATCGAAAGCTTACAAACCCTATTAACCGTCACCTATCGAAGAAAAGAAGAGTTAACAAGAATCCTTCGATCAATAATGGGCCATGAGGTAAAAGTTGAACCAGAAGTCGATGCCGAATGGTCCGAAGCGGAGGTAAACCCAAAACCGAATCCTCAACAATAAAGCCAGTTGATTGTCCCAATATAATGTCCCAGCTTGACAGTAAAACTCAAAATCATAATACCTACAACCCTACAATCAAATCCAATAATCGAATCTCTTCAATTTTCGTTCTTCAAAAACTCAAATTCATAATACCTAAAACCCTACAATCCAACCCAATAATCGAATCTCTCAAATCTCTCGTTCGTCAAAATACAATCCCATTAATCCGAAAACCTAATCTACCTCGTCAGTACAATTCAATCTGATAAAACCGACCTAGATGATTCAACCTTCGAAACCCAATCCAATCCAAATCAATCCCACTACGAGCAGAAAGACGATAATGATCATCAAATTAGACTATTCAATGATATTTGTGATCCTATGATTTTGATTATGAGACTACCCTATTGATACTTTTAATTTTGTGCATGCTATTATGAATCAATTTTATGTATATGTATAAGTCACGATTGTAATCGTGCATAGTGTAAAGTTTTCTTATTATCCTTCAATATCTTGATTATGTAATTGCGGGTCGCAATTTTAACTGGCCCCGGAGTGTTTTATGTTGGGCAAAAACTGATAAAAACCCTTTTTCTTTTACTTTTGTTTAGCCAGCACGATAACGCCTGTGTGGTTTTGAGCAGAAAATTTAAAATTATGTAAAAACGGAAATTTAAAGAAAAATAAAATAAATAAAAATTTAATAAAAATTTCGAGTCATAAAAATGTAAAAATTTAAATTTAAATCAAAAAGAATAAAAATTTTATTAATTTTGGAATATTCGAGAAATTCCTTGTTTTACTGCATCAAAACACACACACAAACAATCATGATATATAAGGCAAAGCTGGCTGAACAAAAAAAACTCTTTTAGACTCTTTAAAAAACTCTCTTACTCTTATTATTTCTCATAATACTTTTATCAGTATATCATTGTCACATTATTTGGAAAAAAAGTAATTTTAGTTTATTTTTGTTTTATATTTAATATGATTTTATTCACGATAATTTTTTTATTTCTTGTTAAATTTGCTATTGAAAAAGCTTGCAAGAAACGTCCTTTCGTGATCGAGAAATTCGACCGTGTTGTTGAACCTCCATCATCAAAGGATTTGTTCTTAAAGCACATGAATTAAAATTTATCGACCAAAATTGAACGATAGACCACAAGCACACAAGTCAATAAAATGAAATTATTTTTTCGTTACCCCGGATCAAACCGGTCGTTAGTGGGGGAAGCCGCGGTGCCGGTAGTAACCATGCCTGCCCAGTATTCTCCCCTTCCTAAATCCTATCGCCCGACCCTCGAAAGAGTAGTGTTGAGGTCCTGGGAAAGGTTAAATATAAAGTTTACAACACAGCAAATGAAAGATACACCGACTAGCATATAGAAGAAATCAGAAAGAATATAAATTTTTGTGATCAGCAAATGTTAGTCTAGCATAAACGTATGACACAATTCATTAAAATTCGCGACTAATCACATTAGGAAGTTAAATCGGCCATAGCTCGCATTTTCGTATCAAATCTACATGCTAAATCGATGTTGAATGTTACCCAAAGACTTTACGTTATCGTAGTACTTAAATTTCAACTTTTCGTTCAGTTCATAGAATTAAATCCACGACTCCATAACCCCTAAAACAACTATTGAAGTGACGATTATACTCGTAAATTTATTATTATTACTAAACATTTCATTATTAATTTTATCATTTTTATTAAATGTTATTACTGTTAAAAATTATTATTTTTCTGATATTATTATTGTTATCAATATTCATATTGTGAATTTTCGTTAATTATTTTGATTATTATTACAAAGTTTTTCATTAATTTCACCCTAGTACTCCTATTGTTACCATCTAATATTATTAATATGGACACTAAACGATTATTAATGTTATTATTATCATTATAAATATTGTTAGTACCATACTACTATCCCCGCAAAACCCATATAGCACCCATTAATATTACCTTTATCATAATTCTGACGTTATTAATATCAATTTTAGCACTATTATTATTATTTCCACACTAATATTATTATTATTATTATTATTAAAATATTATTATTATTATTAATATTATTAGTATAGTATTGTTATTGTCATCACTATATAGTACCATTAATATCGATACACAATATCATTGAGGATAAACCAGTATCCCTAGAACAAATCTGATATCATTATTATTATTATTATTATTATTATTATTATTATTATTATTATTATCATTATTATTATTATTATTATCATTAGTATTATTAATTTAATATTATTATTAATATCACCAAAATATTATTATTATTATTATTATTATTAATATTATTAATACATTATCATTATTACCAGAACTATATAGTAGCATTTATGAGGATAGCTTATTAATTACATTAGGTATACTTCTGATATTATCATTATTATTATCATTATTATTAACCTTAGTAATATTATTAATTTCATATTAATTATTTTATTATTTTTATTATGAATATTATTATTATTAATTATATTATGCTTATTATTATTATTACTAAAATATTATTATTATCATTAAGTTGCTATTATTACTATTATTAATATTAATATGTTAATATTATGATTATAATTAAAATGAAACACTTACAAAATTTTTATTTTTAAAAAAAAGCACATATCAATAAAAATTCCCATAATAGGGATAAAACTTCCAAATTTGGCGAGGTACAATAGTCCGCGAATCTCTACAATTTAAAGTTAGAAAAGAAGTAAAAAGAAATAAGTATACCTTACAGAATATGTCGACGAAATGGAAACAGCCACGGAGGTCGTAGAGGTCCGTAGAATTCCTGAAATACCTAAAATTATTATTTAAAAGGAAATACAAAATTGTAACCTTGAAAATTTCCAATTGTTTGACTCGTTGCTATGGCAACGAGTGAAAAGCAAAGAGTGAATTACTAAAATGTAGCAAAACAAAATAATAAAATCTAAATTGTTAGAGAAATAAATTTAATACTATTTTACAATAAAATTTTTATAAATCTTTTTAGGTAATTTAGCTTAAAAATTTTATATTTGAAGCTAATAAATTTAAATTTGGTAAATTAAATTTTAAATAGAAAAATATAAATTTCATAATATTATTGTAATGTTGACAATATAATGAATTACATAACTACCCTTGGTTATCACAGGTATTGTCAACGTTATCGTTGCTAATACCTGTTATAATTAATTGATCATGAGAAAACAGTAGATTCCGTTATGATATATAAGTAGAAAAGGACATACCCATCCTTCCCCCATCCAGATGACAAGTGTTTGTTATATTTAAAATGATTACCATATATTACTACATTAATACTTATTGTACATAGAGAATAATAGATATGAAGTTAAAAATTGATTTTGTTTAGTGGACCCACATGAGAAAACACTAGAGCGATTCCGAAGAGACATAGCCGGCTATTATCGAGCCGCAACGGACGCCAACCAAAGGGCAGAGGCCATGGTGCGGAAGTGCCGCTACATGGAGCAGACATGGCTCCGCCCCGAAAAGGCAACCAAGTTGAGGGTAGAACTGGACACCTTGAAAAATCAGTTAGCTCAGAAGGATGAAGCCCTGCGGTCGGCCGAACAGAAGGCCCAGGAGCTAGAAAAACAGGTCGCAGAGTGGAGGTTGAGAGACAACATCCGGACAGGTCTCCTGCAGAGTGGTGTCAACCTGTCTGAAGAACAACAGGCAATAGTGATAAGGAATGCCACTGGAAAAGACGCTGGCATAGGAAATCTAATAGCAGGCCCCTCACATGCATTAGAGGAGTTGCCGAAAAGGAATCGTAAGAAGAATCGGCCGAACAAAAGAGAGAGGGAGAGGCAGGCTAGATTACATTGTGCACGCCTATTGGGGCACATTTTGGACGCTAATGGGTTTTGATTGGGAAATTTTGTATTTAACTGGACTACATTAGTAGATGTCAATTATTTATTACATGTGTAATTCATAGATGTTAATTGTTTATCTATTATAATATAAATTGATAACTTGTTATTGAATTTAATTGTTATGAACAGGTAGATATGAATAGAGTGGTTGAATATGGAGAAACAGAGTGATCTAATGATTAGATAAATTAATAAATAGACAGATGAAAGGAGGACCAACTAAGTAAGAGCATGAAGTCTTCTATGACAGCTCATGGACCCGAGGGGGGGTTAGGGCATTAGCAGTTCTTGAGAAGGAGCTCACCTTTTGCTAACCTTCCACCCACTAGTTCACAGTACCAACGTCATTTATGACGGGTGACTAGCGGTTCAAATTCTTATGCAGGCACTAGGTGGGGATAATAACCCTTAGGCAGTTCAAAACTATTTTAAGGACCCATCAGTGCCCAGAACTTGAAAAGCGAGAGTTCATGAAAGTTGGAACTGAAATTAAATAATTAGAATTGGAAACAATTCAATTGAAAGTTTAAAACAAATTTTGTTAAATTAAATCATGAAAATAATAAAATTAGAGTTAGAATATACAAAAAAATCACAAGGTCAAATTTTGTTTTACCATATCAAATTTAACACGCAAGGTTAGGGTCACATAATAGGTATATATACCGATTCATTTTCGCAGAACTTTAACCACAAAATTAACCTAAATTTTGAGAGATCAAAACTCGTTTTACTCGATCAAACCAATTTTGAATTTCGTAAGTGGATGATTTCGAAACTTTTTCCACGCAGCGCACAAACAACCTCACGTGAGCTCTGTTTGGGCGTCTGCGTGGGGAAACGTTATTGAGCATGATATTGATGAATGCCAGGATGTTGCGATCATATCAATTTTGCAACTGTATTATACCGATTTTAATGAAATAAACCTTTCAAACGATATGCAAATTTATGTCGAAATTTTTCCGGCCCACAGCCGCTACATCACCACAAGAAAGTAAAATATACACAATAACTCAAGCTGTGTAAGTGCAGTTCATCCGCCAATAGCTTGTGCCCGTGAAGGTTCCAGCGTGATTAACGCAGGTCCTAAACGTCAATACTATCCGCTATAGGGGAAAGTGGGAAGGCGATGGAGTAGTTTTTTAGCTGCTCCTTCATCACTCATTTCCTATAAATTCGACCAAAACAAAATCATTCTCACATAACGGCTCAAAATCACAAACATTGAGTAGTCCAGTGGGCACTCATAAAATCATAAAATCGACATATCTACCCTAAGGTCAAATAAGGAAGGGAGAGTGGGTAGGGATCTAAAATGGTTGTTATGTCATTAAATAATTAAACTGTCCTAAACGAATCGCGAAGTTAGAATAGGAAGAGAAAACAAAACCGCGTTTATATCCATAAAATTGACTATTTCCCCGAAAAAATATTGAACTGAAGTGAACCCAGAAACTGCCACTACAGCTGAGATTTAACTAATAACACAATGAATTCATACAACGACTACTACCATATTATATTAAGACGAACGTAAGACAGCTAACCATAGTATAATGTTTCGGTCACCAGCTACTATCACCATAATAAATTGAAATAAATAAGTTAATTATAGATTAATATTTAAGTTACCCACGATTATCGTAATGACAACTTGCAACGAACATAACCCAGTTAACTAATATTTAAACCACCATCGAATACCATCGCGATAGTTGAGAGCGAGTATATAAATCATAAAGCTCTTTCATAAATCAGTTCAGATGAACAGAACCTGATAATAACCGCTCGCAACATAACAATAAAATTATTACACGGATCTAAATACCACCCTAAATTAAACCCGAGTATGAGATCGAATAGATCTAGTTTATTCAATAAAAATGCCAGATTACGAAATCAACTAGACCTAATTTATCCAATAAAAATGAAAAATGTTTAATATCGCACATATAATGATAACAACAAAGGAAAAACTCATAACACACTAAGGAAAATCCGTAATTATGGAGGAAAAATCGAAAACGCCTCGAAAAGATGACCATCAGGACACCGAATGAATTGATCCAGAGAATAAATGAGATTGTATGATGAACCTGAGATCATGATTCTTGCAGGAACGATAATTGTACTATGGATGGGCTTGCAGCTCGAATATATTTCAACCACAGATCCTACATAAAATACTTAAATGAGATTTTCAAGAACAATCATATAGTACCAGATAAGTAGAGGTCTAATGTAGCAAATTCGGAATATGCTGTACCGCTCACGAAGACAGGAGAATGGGAGGATAGCCAACGATATCTGTAAGAGAAGTTGTAAATAAAAACTACTCGAAATTGGAATGACATCAGTTCGTAGAACAACCAATTTATTATAATATTCCCCGATCGATGAAATCAGAGAAGAATGAATGATTGACACAGTGGAGACACACACGGCGAGATTGATCAATTAGAGTGGGATGAAATTGCCACGTTGCTAAAGAGAATATGAGAAGAGTATGCTATTAGATTTTTATCGATTGTTTGGTACAATTCTAGAACAATCTGTCAATAAGAATATGAATCATGCTGTTGCTAAGTCTGCCGCTATTGACAGAAAATTGAACATGTGTGTGTTCAAATGCCGAGAATGCCAGTGAATGACAATATAAATGGCCTGTTCTTTCGCTGCATAGCCAGAAAATTTTGAAGATTTAAAAATTGAATGCGAATGTCGATGGGAAACAAAGATACTCCGCGGCCAGGAGAGGTCCATCCACACGATCGGATGATCCAGAATTAGACGTGATAATAATGGAGCAGAAAACTAGTAATAGGAACGGTAAGGAATTAAATTAAATTATGTTGAAAATTTAATAAATTGTTTAATGCCCACGACGTGCTTCCTTCTCGCTTAATCGATCCAAGTATTACCACTCAGCAAACTAGAGTACCAACTAAGGAAAACCGAAAAGATCCGATGTTTATTCAGCGAATATACGACATTATAGAAAGAATAGATGTTTGTTAGATAAATACCCTATATGGTAGAAAGAATCGATGTTCATCAATGAATACTGCGTGATAGAGTCAAATCAATGTCTATTAAATAAATAAACTATATGGAATCGAGGTTTATTAATGAATATGTCCTGTGATTGAACAAATTTATGTTCATTAAATGAATATACTATATGATAGAATCGTCAAATCAAGGCATATTAAATAAATATGCTATATGATAGGGTAAAATCAATGTCTATTAAATAAATACCTTATTTGATCGAGTCAAATTTATGTCTATTAAATGAACATACTATATGACAGAGTCGTCAAATCACGGTCTATTAAATAAATATGCTATATGATAGAGTTATCTCAATGTCTATTAAACGATTATGCTATATGATGGGAGGAATCAAGGTATCAAATGAATATTCTATATGAGAGAAAGATACGACGATTCAGGAAATAGATGACCCAGATGATGGGAAGACCCGATGCTCTCATAGAGAAATATTCTACCTAACGGAACGATTCAAGACTGTTATTAATGAAAACCCTACCTGAAGGAAAGACTCCATGTTTTTTCTTTAAATGAACCCTCATCATGCCGGAAAGAGTGACGTTTCCTAGTAGTGAACGCCCACCCACAACGGTCTTTATGTGTTTATTTATGTTTACGCAATTTATGTTTATTCCTTTTTATTATAAAAGATATAACGAGAAATTGAACTAAGAAGCAACTAACCGCTAACGACCATCCACTTCACCATTAGACCCAAGGTCGATCAACCACCCTTCACTTCGATCTACTGACGACAAAATTTTCACGAAATTATGTTATGATAATGATCACCCTTTTGTTTAGAAGATTCCTGGATAGACGAATCCCGAGTCACTGTAAGATTCCCATATCACTCCGCTGCCAGATGCAGGCAGGTGATGTGGGAATCGGGATTCTCAATTTCCCACGTAAGGGAATCGAGATCAGGTCAACAAAGAGGCTATGAAGACTTGGAGCTACCACACGTAGCGATAAAAAGAGAGCCAGGCCGTAAACCGGCTCGAGAACTTCGGAGTCACGCCGAATATGTTCTGGCTCACCTAGAAGAGCATCAAAGACGAACCAATATGAAAGTGGAACGCGCTCGGCGCCACTTGGATCAAATCAACTCCGACATCGTGCTGTTAAGATCTCGAGTACGGATGGGTATGCCCCTCTTACGGCATCTGATTCGAACTCGACAATCCAAGGCTAGACGGACCGACCCGGCCTATGAACGTCACAGTCCCAAAGCGAATACTCTCTAGAGCAATGAGAGGAGAGGACCAAATCCGAGAGAGGAGCGAGATCACGCCTTTGCACGAAGTCCACCGAGAAAGAACTCCAATAGATATTATCGAAATTCGGGTCGATATTGGATTTAGTCGAAATAAATATTACGGTTTTGCCTCTGTTTATTTGTTCTTAAGTTATTTACATAGGATAGCGAAGAATTTATATACCCATTATAGTGTAGTAAAAGTTTATCATAATCATCGCATAAATAATTTTAACAAATAAAATATATCCCCATAATGATTTGCCTTATTGTAGACATGGATCCATACCAAATCTTGAACACCGCCCTTGAAAAATCACGCAAGGAAAATGCCGAACTAAATAAACAGCTAATACAGATGACCAGAGAGATCCAGCAGGTCAAGTCAACCTGGGTGGAACCTACCAAGGTAAAGACATTATACCAAAGAGTAACTGCTGCACAACGCGGATGGGCCGAGGAAAAACGGCTTGACCAAGCCCTGAAAACCCAGATCAGAGGTTTAGAAGTGGCGTTATCGGCTTTCCAGGAAGGCAAAGCTGTAATGTATCCACTGGCTCAGCGTCGTCCCGGGAAGATGGAACGCGCGAAGCGCCGGGCCTTGAAACTCAAAGGACACACAAATGACTAATTGTTGAAATTAAATAAATAATAGTTTAAACGCTTTAGTTTTATTTATTTATCGTTAACGGTAGGAATTCAATCCGTGATAAATTGAGGCTATAAAGGGGTTCAGATGATTGAGTGTGACGAACATGATGAGAAGGGAACCGGAACAAGAAATCGTACACAGACCTTCTATCGGTAGTGCAATGAACCCGCTATGAGATCGGGCCTTAGATGTTCTTTCGTAGCGTTCACCTTTGGCGATCTCATAACCAGTGGTTAGACTTCCAACGTTGCTTGGCAACGGGTAACCATTGGGGTGAGAACAGTTCTATTTGGGGTCGAGGTTACACCAACCATAGGCCCCACAGCACTATAATAAAAGATATCATGAACAATTCTAAATTATTAATAAATATACATAATTATAAATAATTAAATAAATTTGGCAACAATTTAATTAAAAGATAACGCCAATAAAAAACTTTTCGTACGATATATTTCGACAGGATAACTGTCATTTTCAGGTACTCAAAACCAACTAAAATATTATGTATTAACATTTAATTTAAACAAATTACTTTTTATTAATTTAATTTTGTAATAAATAAATATTTAAAAAATATATTCAAATAACTTTTAATTAATATAAAATTTTATTTCTATAAATATTATAATTGTTATTTATATTATAACTTTTAAAAATAATGTAATTTAAAAATTCAATTATTTTAATAATATTAAAATAAGTTGATAAAGAATGGCTATTTTAAATCATTTTTATTGTTGATGATAAAATAAACTGTTGACAAATTGATTAAAAATCCTAAGGATCCATGTTTTGGAAAGTCTGAGTGTAATTTGTCAAATGAGTGTGAATTGAGTGTTGATCTAAATAATAGTAAAAATGGATATAAAAAAATTGAGCCTAAATATGTGTTAGTATTGCCGTACTCTGAAGGTTTTACAAATTATAAAAGGAAGTTAAGTAAACAGATGGAAAATTTAGAGTATAAGATCGTCTCAAATTCGTGTAAGGTACGCAATATGTTTATTAATAAATCAAAAACTCCGGTTGGATTGTGTTCTGATCTCGTTTATCAATTTACATGTAATGGGTGTAATGCCACATACATTGGAGAGACTTCCCGTCATCTCTGTACTCGAGTTCTAGAGCATTGTCGATTGAAGGGTTTGATCAATATTAGTGAACACAATAGAGGCTGTAAAAGTGAGATGAATGTCTGATTTTAGAATTTTGTTGAGAAGTTTTAATAATTATTGGGAACGCGTGATATGTGAAGCATTGCTGAAAAGGTCATTGGATCCAAAGATTAATGTGCAAAGTGCTGTGACTACGAATGTTTTGAATGTTTTAAAATAGTTTACGTATGTTAAATCACGTGTATGTATTGTTTTTTTAAAAAAAAACTTTTTTTTAATATTAATTAATTACATTAATTACATTATTTTTAAAAGTTATAATATAAATAACAATTATAATATTTATAGAAATAAAATTTTATATTAATTAAAAGTTATTTGAATATATTTTTTAAATATTTATTTATTACAAAATTAAATTAATAAAAAATAATTTGTTTAAATTAAATGTTAATTCATAATATTTTTAGTGTGTTTTGAGTACCTGAAAATGACAGTTATGCTGTCGAAATATATCGTACGAAAAGCTTTTTATTGGCATTATCTTTTAAATATACATATTGTTGGTGTACGGGAAAAACTCGATCATTTTAAAGGTTGACAATCCATCGTTGGTTTCTCCTTATCTTGTTGACACTAGAGTTACACTTTCCCACAATTTTCACCTTACCTTTGCACCCATACACGGACCAATGCTGGTACTGTGCATGACAGCCGAATGCTATTTAAGCAGATGAGCATCGTTACCAATATTACTCCTTGAATAACCTTCGTTTTCGGGTTCTAGACGGCCATTAGAAGGTCTTACGTCTCCGGGCTTCTGGACTTTGGCTTCTTTCCGTCACTGGATTTATGTTAAATTGTGATGTCGTTTCTTCTTGAGTTTTGGTCGGGTTCGCTTTCTGACTCATGCTACGTAAAATTTATCGTCATGATCGTTCCGATTTTATTTTGTTCTTTCTTCAGTGTTTTTGTATTTATTCTGCACTGTCACCATTCCTACTTGAATAACGATTGATTTGATTTTATTATACCGATTGGTCATATTGCCCTGCAAATACAGAAAATTTACGTTGGGTTTTAGAAATTCTACGGATGATAGCAATTGCCTACACTACTTAACTACTATGTAAGTTTACTTAAAAATCGATTTTTGTGATTGATTGTTTCATGTCGGTTTCAGATTTGTATCATGAATCTACCTTTATTTATTCGGACTATTACGGTTTCCATGAATCTTAATTCTGAAGTTGGAATTTATAATTCTGCAGATGATAGTCTCATAAAATCGGATATACATCGGATCATCGCTGACTTCTGATGAGACAAGGTTATGACAGGGTTGAACCGTACCATCGTATACTCTATGTTTCTTTCCGGTACACACGAATGCCAAAACGAAGATCTCTCTCATTCGCTACTATTCATTACATCATTATTACATCGGTAATCGTTTTCATCATTCATCACTTGAAATCACCCTCACTTGATAATGTAAGTTTTCTACAGTAAATTAAATTGTGTCGTAGTTCTAGTCAGTTTTCTTTCCAAAACTTATATCCTCTCAAGAAAAATGGATTTCTCACTAATTTATTAAAATCTTGTGAAAATGAATCGGTATTTATACCAGTTCTGTGACCCTAACCTTGCGTGTTCTTTTTGAAGCATTAAAACAAAATTTGACCTTGGTTTTAATTGTAATATCTAATTTTTAATTTTATCATTTTTCCACATTAAATGAACAATATGTTTTATTATTTCTAAATTGAATATTTCTTACTGAAAATATTCAATTTTTTCTTTATATTATTCGTTACTTGTTACTTTTATGAATTGCTCATTTTTTCGGTAAAATCTTCATGTTATCTTGTAATTTCTATGTTAATTTCGTGCGGATCTTAATGCATATCTGTTATTATTTTAATTTACTTTTATGCTTTTTGATTTTATATTTTATTACATTTTCCTCACGTTTTAGGTTGTTTACTTGATGTTAATAGGTCTGATTTTAAATCTGCATTGCTATGTTTGCATGATATTTCCGATTCATTTAAACAAAATCCTGTCTTAGCTCAACACTCAATTCTGAACCTTGGAAAAATTTCCACTGATTTATCATTAACTTTTGCGTCGAAGTCTATCCTAATCCATCAAAACCATTTTCTTAGAAAATTTGTGGATGGCTTACATTTGCAATTTGAATTGGATTTATTTTTACAATTTATCTATTAAATGAAAGGCGTCCACTGGATCCTCAATTGTAATGCCTGGTGGTAAAATGACTTTGTTGGTTGAACCTCTAATAATATTATGTGCAGGAGTCCTTCCATTAGTTTGAGGAAAATAATACCACACACTATGATCTTTTGCTGGTTGATGAGTGTTGTCATTACCAGGTGCAGCTGGTGATTCCTGACGTATTGGCAACTCTTCTTCGCTCTCAGCATCGCTGTGGTAAGAATTGACACTCACATGACCAGTATCTTCTGATTCGTCACTACTGTATTTATATTCTTCGTCCGAATTTTGGATTTCTGGTAGCTGACGAATTTCTTCATCATTCAAGAAGCGAGAGATTTTTAGGGATGCTTCACTAAAGTAAATGAATAAATCAATAATGAAAATTAATAATAACATCAGTATAATAGAAGTTGTTGATTTAATTATTATAATACATACCTGTAAGTAGTGGGATACCAACCATCTAGCTCACATACCCCCCCGGAAAAATTTTTTTTCTAAGTTTAAAAGTACAAATTTTTAGAACAAAGACAATGACTCATCAAAAATTTTCAAGGTCATTTAAACAAAGACCATGACTCATTCAATATCATTGGATGAGTCATCAAATTGTCTCAAGGTCATCTAAACAAAGACAATGACTCATTCAAGGTCATTGGATGAGTCATCAAAAATTTTCAAGGTCATTTAAACAAAGACCATGACTCATTCAAGGTCATTGGTTGAGTCATCAAAATTTTTCAAGGTCGTTGGATGACTCATCAAACCTTTTCAAGGTCGTCCAAATGTAGGTCAAGGTCATTCAAAAGTAGGTCAAGGTCATTGGATGACTCATCAAATTTTTTCAAGGTCATTCCAAATTTCTCAAGGTCATAGTATTTTTAAGCATTTTTTAATTTTAATTTACTACTTATTTTTTATAAGTAGTATATATTTGTAAATTTATTTTATTTTTATTATTATTATTTTTATTATTATTATTTTTTTTTTATTATTATAATTAATATTATTATTATTATTAATAATATATAATAAAAACCAAGACATATACAACAAAAACTTTATTATAAAGAAATAATTCTACTAATATAATATTATCGAAGAGCTTTATTCAAAGCCCATTCTACATACTTTCGATATCGGGCCACACAGCAATGACATCGTTCACCACATGGATATTCAGGTTCCATATCTTTTGGCAATTTGTTTTGCTTGACATCCCATAGAAACTCATCCAGAAATAAATGAAATCTTGAAGAATAAACCAAAATCAATAATTCCAGATTTAGTCTTTAATTATACGTCAATATGGATATTTACCGTAATCGACAATAGAATTCCAAACGTTCTTTAATAACTTTAAAATAATCATCTATCAAATAGTTAATAATAATATATAGTAATTATTAATTACCATAATGTTTAATTTTATCCATTATAATGATAAAAATTGAAATAACAATTACTTTTATACTAATTTAGACCAAAGAAAACACACACACAAATCTTTAGCTATAAACAATAAATATTAATTTATATAGATTTGAAAATGATTAAAGAAATTTTAATAATAATATTAGTTTTTAATATGGTCAACTCAATTGTTGTAACCGTTCAAGGTAAAAATTCAACAAGATGTGTATGTCCTGATACAGTAGTATTGATGGATATTTTGTATATGATAGATAGGCCTAGATATTTGAAAACTCCAGTCAAAAGATTATCTGAAAGAATGAGTAATTTAGAATTCCGATTTGAACATACATATGAGACTTTAAAAAGAGCTAAAACAAATTATATGATGATATTATATATCTAAATAAGACCATTGGTATTATCAAAAATGAATTAAGAAAATCAATATTAGAATTGAAAGAAAATCGTAAACTTAATGAAAAAATGATGAATCAAGTTCAATATAGTATAAAATTTTATTCTAATAAAACAACTGATCAGTTCAATCGTATAATGAAATTACAACAACCAGTTAACAGTGGTGTCAACAAATTGAAAGAAGTTAATGTTAACAGTGCCAACAAATCATCATTACCATTCCCATTATATATTTTTACATATTTTCTTAGTATTACATGATTCTGATTGGTCGAATATAGTATAAATAAGCTTACACTTTCAAATACTTTTATAAAATGCCAGAAACTAAATTTTTATAACTTTGTTGAATGAGCTGGTCTCTAATAATAGAGAAGAAGATGATATCATTAAAAACATAAAATTCATGGTAAACCGTACCGAGAAAATCGTTGAATACATCCCATTTGATTATGAAAAAAATTCTCAATTTGCCAACATTGGAGAGAAAGAATGCATTCCAATCAATATTTAGTTACATGTTTGATGAAAATAATAAATGGATGCGAATAATAATAGGATTAATGTATATGAAACACATGATATTAAAATCTAAATCCTACTATGAAAATTATTTCCAATGATCTATAGAGGTATATTACTTTATATTGTTATTAATTTATCATTATTTAGGTAATAGAAAAAAAATTGATCCGTGGGTAGAAACAAACGGTGGATGGTCAGCGATTATTCAAGTTGCCGCAAAAGCCAAACGCTCAGATATTTATATTGCAAATTGCAAGTTTCTATTAAAACTATTAACTGGAGCATCTGTTTTATATTTATGTAATAAAGTTTATCATAGAATTTAATAAATATTTCTTTGTTATTATTATTAATAAAAAACTACATTTTTAAAGATTTATTGATTATTACATGTACATTCTTCATCACCGCAATATTCTATCATAATATTTTCTATAACATGGTCAATACAATTCTTAAATTCGGTATGCTCATCTTTAATAATTTCGGCAGTATCTTCAGTATCATTATTATTTTCTTCATCATTAATAAGTGTATCATCAATAATTTCTTCAGAATCATTAATAATTTCAGTATTAATTTCTCCATCATTAACAATTTCAGTATCGTCACTCTGACATTCAGAATCACAACATGAATCTTATTTACTCAAAGCTTCAACTAGAGTTAACATACCACTAATTTTTACACCGGTTATTTCTTCGAGTTTATCAAACAAAAAGTTTATTAAATATTCTAAACAAATATAAATTAATTATTATATATTTTATATTTTACTTTTTTCATACATCATTTTTAAAACTATTTTAAAACTAATTATAATTTTGTTTATAGAAAAACATAGAAAACATTAATACATTTATTAAACACTAAACATTAAAATTTACATTAGAATAATTGTGAAAGTCTAGCAGTAACAATTTTCCAGATTGGAGAAAGCACATCATTTTGATCAGCTTTATATCATTGGATTGTTATTGTTATATACCAGTTTTCCTGTTCTTTGAAACCTATTTCTGTAAATGCATCACAATATCTGGTATATTGACTGGTGAAGAAAGCATTTTCATTGCATTTTAAATTGGAATTGATCTTTTTGAACATATTATCAATATCCTTGATATCTATCATTGAGAGAGTCCAGCGAGAGATTGAAATTGAGTTTTATTGAGTTTGACTGGATTTGCCAATTGAATATTGATAGGCTCCTTTAAAAAATACATTTTATAATTGTGGAACATCTGAACTGGTTGGACACTTATTTTCTTGGTCATGTTTGATTTATGATCTTTATAAGGTGATGATGAGCTTTTATACCCTTGACAGATACTGATTAACCAATCAGAATCATGCATATTATTATAACAAAGACAATGCATGATAAGTGCATGATAAGTGCGTTTCTGCATAAATATATAAACTGTATGTGAATTACATCTTTCATCCATATAAATTTCTTTATATTATTAATATCACGTTTTATTATTAATATTATTCTATTATTTTTATTATTCTATTATTTTTATTATTATTGTTACCAACACCAAATAAAACTATAATTTATTACTAACAAAACAAAACAAAACAAAATCAAATTCTAAACATTTATTTTCTAAAAGCTGAAATTTAGACGAATTCCTAACAGATTTCGCAAGGCACCATTCGACATATCGCTGGTACCGAAAATCGCAGCAACTGCAACCCAGAATACAGGGGTGTTCGGGTTCCATCTCCTTCGGTCTTCAGTCAAGCTTTATATCCCATAGAGCTTGATCTATGATATTAAAGATCCACATATTTGTTTCTGCATATACCAGATCTTGAATGATTGATTCTGGCTGGTCTTTCAGTATTGCTCGTAGTTAAGGGTAGAAGAAGAACAAACGTTCTAAAATTACGGCCTGATATTTATCTGGAAATAATGATAATAATGTGATAATAGTATGTCGAGATTCATATTTGAGGAACTGATGGATCATGAGTCAAGACGTATCTGTATGATAATAGCAGAAGACATCGATTTTACAAAGCTGAAAAATGAACAAAGAGAAGATAACGATTTAAAATTAATAATTGAATATTTAGATAAAAATGATATGAAAATATTCGACAAATTCAGTAAATTGAAAGAGCATATGGAGAAATTTCGACATAGATATACAATCAAAAAGGAATGGCTATTAATAATGGACGGCGACAAAAGATTGATGTGTTTACCAGAGAATCGACGAAAAGGAATTTTTTATACAATATCACGATGGAAAATTGGGTGGACACAAGTCAGCCAAGAAAACAGAAGCCGATTGAAACTAAAATACTATTGGCCAAATATGAACGAAGACGTAAAAGAATGGATTTAAAACTGTTTAATTTTTGCCATCAGAAAAAGTACAGGAAATAAAATGAAAACACCTTTAAAACCTATGCCAATATCACCCGAACCCATGACAATGATTGCAATGGATGTATTAGGACCACTACCGGAATCAGATAAAGGAAATGTCTACATTCTAGTAATAACAGATTATTTAAAAAAATTTCCGGAAGCATTTGAAATATCTAATCAAAAAGCAAGAACTATTGCCAAAATACTAGTCTAAGAAATTTGCTGTCGATACGGGACACCGAAACAAATCCTAACCGATCAAGGCACCAATTTTATGAGCGAAATCATAAACGAAGTAGAAAATTATTTTTGAATCGCAAAATTGAGAACCTCACTATATCACCCACAAACAAATGGGCAAACTGAAAGATTCAATGGTATTCTAATAGAAATGATGTCAAACTATGTAAGCAAACATCAGAAGGATTGGGACGAATATATAAACTTATGCTTAATGGCTTACAGAATGTCAATTCACTCCGCAACAAAACTTAGTCCATTTAAACTAATGTATGGTAGAGAATGTAACATGCCTATGGATTTAGAATATCAAACACCAATCTTACAATACATGGAAATCGACGATTATGTCACCAGATTCAAAGAACGAATGCAAGAAGTGTGGAAAACGGCAGGAATGAATATTCACTTTAATCAAGAAAGCTACAGAGTACTACACGATAAAAAGAGAAATGTACAAGAACATCAATTTAAAATCGGAGACTGGGTAATAATCGAAACCCCAGAAATTATACCAGGTGCAGCCAAGAAATTGCATCGAACAGGGAAAGGCCCCTACGAGATTATATACGTCAACGAAAACAACGTGAAAGTGAAATTGATCAATAATCCATTAGTCCGACCCATATATGTTAACGTATGCAAATGTAAATCAGTCGCAAAAACGGCTACTAAAGAACACGATGCGAGAAGAATTATGACAAGATCCCAAACAAATGAAATAAATATGTTAAGACAATGTGAAAGAAAGTGTCACGTTAACAGAACACTGGAAGACCTGTTCATGAAAGGCAATAATTTTTCCATTCAAGCTATAAAATTGTAAAATACAAACCCCTCGAGAAGAGATTTCCAAGCATGTGAAAGAAAATAATGTAGAACATCTAACTACAATGGTAGAAGCAATCAAGGTAACCGCAATGGCTAAAAGCGATGAAAAAAAATGATCTAAAATCACACAAAATATTGATCAAACAAATGTTAAATACAATGGAAGATTTTGAAAAATAGGAGAACAGATGATGCAGAAAACGATCTTAATAGACCGAAAGTTAAAAGAAATCGCCATCCAACAACAAAAATGGGAAGCGAATATGCCAACCTCAGAGGAACTACCAATTGCACCATATGTATGGATAGTCAAAGGATGGACCGAGAAACTGAGATGCGCTAAATAAGAAACGCAAGTATGTATATAGAGTAGACAATTTTATAGTTTCAAAAATGGATACAAGTTACGAATAAAACTATACCCAAATGGAAGTGGAACGGGATTAGATACTCACATTGGAATATTTTTCCAGTTATGTAAAGGTGATTTCGACGAATTACTAGAATGGCCTTTCAAAATAAAGCTACTATCATCATAATATCTTCGAACAAAACCCATTTCGAAACGTTCAAACCTGATCAGCGAAACCCATGTTATATACGACCCACAACCGAAGAGAATCTAGCTGCAAAAGCACTCGCATTCCTCAACAAGAAAGTTTGAGACAAGCCACATACGTAAAAGATGATATATCTATATAAAAATAAATGTAATAAAGGAGAGTATAAATCGACTTGATTAATGAAATGAGACGTGTATAAATGTATAAAGAGCAATGGGAGTGTAAATAAACCAAATTAGAAAATCAATAAAAATGTGTTAGATGAAATTATAAACAAAATAAAAATCAGAAAACCAAAATATTAAATAAATATCGAAAAGTCAAAAACATTATGAAGTCCAAAGAAATATTAATGAAAATTTATTAGTAGAAATGGAAAATATAATTAAAAAGAACGAGAAAAAGAATCGAGAACTAAAATTCGATGAATTATTAAAACGAATAACGAATTCAGACGTCCAGAATACAAAATCAAATCTAAAGAAGAAACAAGAAAGGATCCCAGGTAAATTGGATAGACAAATATCATTTGCGATACAAAAAGTATTTACCGAGAAACAGAGCAGAGAATTAGCAAGAGATGGATTTTATTTTTCGGGCACATTAGAGAAACCTGACCAAGTAACCTGTGTCTATTGTCAAATAAATACGATGAATATAGAAAATTGCAATGATATCACTAAAAACATATATTTTTTTTACCAAGATGCCCATTTACAATGAAACTCAAAACCATTCACCAAACAGATATACAGTTTAAAGAATTATTCGAAAAAGAACCACTCAAAGACGAAGAACGAGAAATGTTAAGTGCAGAATCAAACGAAGATATAATCAAACCAATTTGTGAGGAACTATATCAAATCGTTATTAATAATCGAGTAACAACTTTCAGAAACGAAAAATTCTCCCTACCATTTGCAATGCAAGGATTTCAATCAAACGACAAATGGAACCTAGAATGCGTAAAATGTAAGATCAAATACCCATTCACAAAAGAAACACCACCAACATTGGAGCATCTAGAAGATTGTGTTTTCAATTTAACCATAACAGAAAAAGTACAAAAAACACTGAGCAAAGACGAAATCAGAATATTCATTAAACAGCCTGAAATCAAAGAAACAATTAAACAACCGGTTATCACAACAGATTCACCAAAACGATACTGAGAAAGAAGTTAAGTAGAAGCATTTTTTTATTCTAATAAAACAACTGATCAGTTCAATCGTATAATGAAATTACAACAACCAGTTAACAGTGGTGTCAACAAATTGAAAGAAGTTAATGTTAACAGTGCCAACAAATCATCATTACCATTCCCATTATATATTTTTACATATTTTCTTAGTATTACATGATTCTGATTGGTCGAATATAGTATAAATAAGCTTACACTTTCAAATACTTTTATAAAATGCCAGAAACTAAATTTTTTATAACTTTGTTGAATGAGCTGGTCTCTAATAATAGAGAAGAAGATGATATCATTAAAAACATAAAATTCATGGTAAACCGTACCGAGAAAATCGTTGAATACATCCCATTTGATTATGAAAAAAATTCTCAATTTGCCAACATTGGAGAGAAAGAATGCATTCCAATCAATATTTAGTTACATGTTTGATGAAAATAATAAATGGATGCGAATAATAATAGGATTAATGTATATGAAACACATGATATTAAAATCTAAATCCTACTATGAAAATTATTTCCAATGGTCTATAGAGGTATATTACTTTATATTGTTATTAATTTATCATTATTTAGGTAATAGAAAAAAAATTGATCCGTGGGTAGAAACAAACGGTGGATGGTCAGCGATTATTCAAGTTGCCGCAAAAGCCAAACGCTCAGATATTTATATTGCAAATTGCAAGTTTCTATTAAAACTATTAACTGGAGCATCTGTTTTATATTTATGTAATAAAGTTTATCATAGAATTTAATAAATATTTCTTTGTTATTATTATTAATAAAAAACTACATTTTTAAAGATTTATTGATTATTACATGTACATTCTTCATCACCGCAATATTCTATCATAATATTTTCTATAACATGGTCAATACAATTCTTAAATTCGGTATGCTCATCTTTAATAATTTCGGCAGTATCTTCAGTATCATTATTATTTTCTTCATCATTAATAAGTGTATCATCAATAATTTCTTCAGAATCATTAATAATTTCAGTATTAATTTCTCCATCATTAACAATTTCAGTATCGTCACTCTGACATCCATAATCACACCATGAATCTTCTTTACTCAATGCCTCAACTAGAGTCAACATATCTCCAATTTTTACACCGGTTATTTCTTCGAGTTTATCAAACAAAAAGTTTATTAAATATTCTAAACAAATATAAATTAATTATTATATATTTTATATTTTAACTTTTTCAGACATCATTTTAAAACTATTTTAAAACTAATTATAATTTTGTTTATAGAATAACAAAGAAAACATTAATACATTTATTAAACACTAAACATTAAAATTTACATTAGAATAATTGTGAAAGTCTAGCAGTAACAATTTTCCAAATTAGAGAAAGCACATCATTTTGATCAGCTTTATACCATTGGATTGTTATTGTTATATACCAGTTTTCCTGTTCTTTGAAACCTATTTCTGTAAATGCATCATAATATCTGGTATATTGACTGGTGAAGAAAGCATTTTCATTGCATTTTAAATTGGAATTGATCTTTTTGAATGTATTATCAATATCCTTGATATCTAACATTGAGAGAGTCCCCGCAAGAGATTTAAATTGAGTTTTATTGAGTTTGACTGGATTTGCCAATTGAATATTGATAGGCTCCTTTAAAAAAATACATTTTATAATTGTGGAACATCTGAACTGGTTGGACACTTATTTTCTTGGTCATGTTTGATTTATGATCTTTATAAGTTGGTGACGTGCTTTTATACCCTCGACAGATACTGATTAACCAATCAGAATCATGTGTATGATTATAACAAATACAATGCATGATAAGTGCATGATAAGTGCATGATAAGCGCGTGACTGCAAATATATAAAACTGTATGTGAATTAACCCATGGAGTTTGTATATGATTTTACACACATCTTTCATCTATACATAATGCATTATTAACATCACGTGTTTTATTATTATTACGAGTTATTATTATTATTATTATTATTATTTTATAAATATTATTGTTACCATCACCAAATAAACTATTACTTTCATCTATATAAAATGCATTATTAACATCACGTGTTTTATTATTATTACGAGTTATTATTATTATTATTATTAATAAATAATTAAATAAATTTGGCAACGATTTAATTAAACGATAACGCCAATAAAAAACCTTTCGTACGATATATTTCGATAGCACAGCTATCATCTTCAGGTACTCAAAACCAACTAAAAATATTATGAATTAACATTTTATTTAAACAAATTATTTTTTATTAATTTAATTTTTTAATAAATAAATATTTTTAAAAATATATTTTAAATTAATTTTAAATTTTAAATTGTTTACTTATATTCTAATTTTTATGTCTGATTTTAGAATTTTGTTGAGAAGTTTTAATAGTTATTGGGAACGAGTGATATGTGAAGCATTGCTGATAAGGTCATTGGATCCAAAGATTAATGTGCAGAGTGCTGTGACTACGAGATTTTTGAATGTTTTTAAATAGTTTACGTATGTTAAATCATGTTTGTTTTTTTTAATATTATTAAAATAATTGAAAATTTTAAATTACATTAATTTTTAAAAATTAGAATATAAGTAAAAAATTTAAAATTTAAAATTAATTTAAAATATATTTTTAAAAATATTTATTTATTAAAAAATTAAATTAATAAAAAATAATTTGTTTAAATAAAATGTTAATTCATAATATTTTTAGTTGGTTTTGAGTACCTGAAGATGATAGCTGTGCTATCGAAATATATCGTACGAAAGGTTTTTTATTGGCGTTATCGTTTAATTATTATTATTATTATTATTATTATTATTATTATTATTATTATTATTATTATTTTATAAATATTATTGTTACCACCACCAAATAAACTATTACTTTCATCTATATAAAATGCATTATTAATATCACGTGTTTTATTATTATTACGAGTTATTATTATTATTATTATTATTATTGTTACAACCACAAAAATAAAACTATTACTACCAAAACAAAATAAAATACAAAACATTTATTATTGTTACCACCACCAAATAAACTATTAATACCAAAACAAAACATTTATTTTCTTAAAAGTTTCATTTTTTGCAAGTTTCTTATTGAGTTTGTAATATTCCACTCAACATATCTCTGGTAACGGAAGTCACAGCAACTGCAACCCAGAATACAGGGGTATTCCGTTTTCATTTCCTTGATCATGCGGTTGATTTTATTGTCCCAAAGAGCTTGCTTAATCAACTCGGAAATCATAATTCTGGTTTCTTCATATATCGCAGCTTCGATCATTGCAGGCTCCTTGATCTTCAAAATTTCCTTCATTTGAGGATAATAATAAATAATTCTGTCAATCACCATAGGGGCATATGTGTCTAAATAAATAATAATAAAAGAAAATAAATAAATAATAAATTTACCATATTGACTGGTATTTTTCTTCTGCATATTTTTCTTTGGTGTAGTTTGCATTTTAAAAATGAAATGAATAAGCAAGTTGTTTTAATCAATCATTAGCCAATCAGATATCGACCAATCACGTGATTTCATTTTGTATGTCACAAACAATATTTTTGTACTCTAGATTTCGCAACCCTAATATGACTATTTTGCCACTGGCAAACACGTTAACACACATTGGGTTGTATTTTAAAAGCCTCAGTGCAGGAAATAATTCTGGTTCGAACATACAAAGACATTTTGTTGACATGTTGTATAGATTGTCCCATATCCATGGTAACCGTAATTGACTGTATTTTAATATCCTTTATTCTATATTGTAATTTATTGACATCTAAAGGTTTCTTGCATCCCATGATTCTACATTTGCCGGATTTGAAAAATATTATAGGGTATTTTCCACTCCTATCAACAATTTGCTGGGGTTTACCAATCGGAAATGTCATTTTTGATACATCGAAAGTTCCTTTATAATTTATATTTGATAACATATTTGATAATTAAACAATAAAGAAATATTAAGCTATATATATGATTTTTAGTAAGAGTTCATTAAATCATATAATATAAACAAAAACCTATAATTATACAAATTAATAATGGAATTAAGAAATGATGCTGTATATCAAATCGTCGGCCCAAGTGGTAGTGGTAAAACTATGTTTGTGTGTAAATTACTGAAATCTAATTTATTTCAAACAAAATTCAACAAGATTTATTGGCATAGGGTGCAGATGAAGAACATGGATTAACTCAAGATAATTTCTGTAAATTGAAAAACATGAAAATAGTAAAGGGTTTCGATAAAAGCTGGTCAAGTCGTTTAAGGAATGGTGATATCATCATTATTGATAATTTGTATCAGGAAGCTAATAAAGAAAAGGATTTTAATAATTTATTCACAAAAATCAGTAGACATGTTGGTGTTACTGTGATATTTATTACTCAAAATCTATTTCATCAGGGTGGCGCACATCGAACAAGGAATTTAAATGTTCAATATTTAGTTATTTTCAAGAATCCTAGAGATGCAAGAGTTATTGATTTTCTTGCTCGACAAGCATACTCTATTAATCGTAATTTTCTCATCAGTGCATTTCAAGATGCTACAAAATCACCACATGGATATATATTTCTTGATTTCACACAACAATGCAATGATGATTTACGGGTAAAAACCGATATTTTCAATAAAGAAGGTGCCATGGTATATAAACAATGTT
This sequence comes from Schmidtea mediterranea, assembly GCA_022537955.1. Classification (NCBI taxonomy): domain Eukaryota; kingdom Metazoa; phylum Platyhelminthes; order Tricladida; family Dugesiidae; genus Schmidtea; species Schmidtea mediterranea. The sequence goes on along the minus strand of JAKGRZ010000040.1, from coordinate 115,471 downwards.
GAAAACTTTAACATGTAAAAATGTTTATGAAATCCAGGCTTAAAAATATCCGAAAACTTGGACAAAGTATTAAAAAGACAATAAAGACACGTGTTCCACCTAAAACCAGTTATACACCATCTAAAAAACTAATAACCGAGAATTACCCTGCGATGAATCTAATTTCGAAAAACATTATTAAAAAGAGTAAGAAAAAAGTTAAAATTGTAAAAAATCATAGGAGTTTCCCATATTTTAATGCATTGTTAAAGGCTTCGACTATGAAAAGAATGTCTATTTTAAAATCATTTCCAACTTTTGTTGTCAATGATCTACTCAAAATTCTATTAAAAGTAGTCAGAGGTAAAATTAAAATCAGTAATTCTAAAAAACTAGTATTGAATAAACATCGTAAGCCTTTGTTATCGCTAGTAAATGATAAAAATCGTCAGCAAATGAGAAAAATCATATATAAACAACAAGGTGGTTTTATCGGAGCAATGATACCATTAGCATTATCATTATTATCACAATAAACGATGGGGCAATCATTACCTAATGTTAAATTAAAATTAAAATTATCGTGTTGTAATGGAGAAGATTTGGACAAACCCAGAAGACGAAGCAGGTTTCGGTGGAGTGGCAAAATTAAAGAAAAGAGTCTCAAAGTCGAAAAAGGAAACGCAAAAATGGTTGTCAGATCAGCTTGCGTACAGTTTAAACAAACCAATGCGGAAAATATTTCCAACAAGAGCTTATAAGACATTCGGTATTAATGATTTATGGCAAATAGATTTGATGGAGATGATACCGTATTCAAAGATTAACAAGGGTTATAAATATATTTTAACGTGTATTGATGTTTTCAGTCGTTTTGCTCCCGGTGTACCAACAAAGACAAAATCTGCAGAGGAAATATCTAAAGCAATTAACTCAATGTTTAAAAATGGTCATCCAGACAATTTGCAAACCGATTTAGATATTATTATCATTATTATTATTATTATTATTATTATTATTATTATTATTATTATTATTATTATTATTATTATAGGCAAGGAGTTTTACAATAGTAAAGTTAAGCAAATCCTGGATCGTCTCAAAATAAATCATTATTCTGTACATTCTCAATACAAAGTCGCACATGTTGAAAGATTTAACCGGACATTGAGAGATAGATTGAAGAAATATTTCGTTCATCAAGGTAATAAAATATGGATAAATGTATTACCGAAAATACTTGTTAGTTATAATAATTCATCACATCGAGGTCTGAATGGTTTGAGACCCGTAGATATCAGCTCGAAAACACGAGTACGGTCTAAAACAGTTGCTATTACAAAACCGAAATATAAAGTTGGTGATCACGTTAGAATTAGTAAAATATCTGCTTCACCTTTAATCAAAATTTCGATAGTAATTGGAGTGATGAGGTATTTCAAATTATTAAAATTAATACTAAACAGAGTCCTGTAATGTATGTTATTAAAGATAGTGATAACAATGTAATACAAGGGAAATTCTATGAACAGGAATTACAAGTTATTTCCAAACCTACAGTGTTCAGAATTCAGAAAATACTGAAAACTAAAACGGTGGGTACGGATAAACAATACTATGTCAAATGGCATGGATATCAAAAACCCTCATGGATATCATCAAAAGACCTAGTAAAATGAGTTTCTATACAATTTTACCGAGTAATAGTTGCCCGCTAATCCCTCCGGAAAATCAAGCAAGTAAATTTATGGGTGATCTTCAAAATCCTATTTATTTACATGGAAATTGGGAAGTTGCTTGGCAAGACTTTACATTTGTGTACAATACATTCCCATTTTATAGTCATTGTAAAATCGGTTACAAGAAACGTGTTCCAAAAACCTGTAGTAGTATTTTCTCAATCAATAATTTTGAACGATATTGTCATATTCCGAATCAGATTTTAGATGAAAATAGTGGCATGTTTTTCAAAGATGGATTGAATGTTAACATTTGTGAAGTTACATTTGATAAAAATTTGGCTAATACTTTGGGATTAGATAAGCAAACATATAGGGCAAGCGCTTTTGGTGTACGCAAACCAAAAATAATAAAACTTCATAGGCAGATGTTCATATATACTAACATCATCGATCCTATAATTGTTGGTGATTCTTTGGTTCCTCTTTTGAAATCTGTTTGGGTTGATAAACATGACCAGGATGAAGTTGTCAATATAAATATCCATAATCCCATGTACTTACCGGTATCAACATCATGTATAATATATATAGAAATAAATATTCGTGATGATAGCGGTAAATTTATTGAATTTAGTAAACATACAAAAACTCATTTGACATTACATTTTCGTAAATTAGATGGCCAATAACGATATTATTAGTATGTATAGTGGTAGCCAAAGTGGTGGCAAATTACCATATTTTATTGGTAAATAGTATGGATCAGGATGGTTGAGAACAATTGGTAGATTTGCACTTCCTATTCTTAAACGCCTTGGTAGTTTTGGCATGAAAACTGCTAAATATGTGATAATGAATGAGTAGAAAATATTATCAAATGCATTATCCGAGTTCTATGTTTCAAAAACAAGAACCTGCACCGACTCAAAAACGTAAAAGATATCGTAAACATATAAACAAACGAATGAAAGGACATGGAACTATATTTCAAAAATGATTTGCGGTAAATCTGAATTGTGTTTATTTGATAGACCATCTCCCCAAGCAGTAATTGAAATGGGGGCCTTTGAAGATATATTCCCGATGAATTCTATTATGGATAGTAGAACTGATATTGAATTTTATATTAATGGTTCCCAAACTGAATATCTAGATTTGAACGATACATTGTTAACAGTTCAGATCAAAGTTGTAGATAAAGATAGAAAACCGTTGGGTGAACCTAGTGATGTAATACCAAACAATTTCTTGTTTCATACACTTTTTAAAGATGCAGTTCTCGGATTTAATAATATCGAGATTGAGGGTGATAACAGTACATATATTCACAAAGCTCTAATAGAAAATATTATAAATTATAATAGCGATACTAAAAATACATGTTTAACTCCTATGGGTTATGGTAGTGATGACGATAGGAAAAAGTGGATTAAAGGCTCGAAATTATTTACCATGTGCTCATCATGACAACTCGATTTTATGGATCAACCAAAATATTTACTCCCAGGTGTTAATGTACACATTAGATTGAAAAGATCTGATGCTGCATTATCATTAACAAGTACCACCACATCACCAATTCTTCAATTAGTTGATGCAAAATTATTGGTGAGAAGAGTTTGGGTTGAGCCCTCTGTATTAGCCGGTCATCAATTGGGGCTTAATTCTAAGCATGCGATATATCCATTGAAAACAAAGGAAATTGTTCAATTTGCTATTGCTAAAGGTTCAGCTTCTTTCTATAAGGAACAAATATTTGGAGATAGAAGAATGCCCAAATTTATATTGGTAACATTTCAAAGTGAATCTCAATATAATGGATCATACTTAACATCGAGCTCAATTTTCAAAAATTTTGGAGTAACATTGCTAACTTTATCGAAAAATAGTGATTATAGAGAAACATATACTCAAGATTTCGATAATGATAATTATTGTGCTACATATATGCAGAGTATAGTGAGAAATATGGGTTATTTAGATAAAAACCTTAATTGTGGTATAACTGTTGAAGATTTTAAAAGCAAATATCCATTCTTTACATTTGTTTTGGCACCTGATTTTGATTTAAATCAGAGTCAATTACCTCAAAATGGAAATTTACGATTAGATATAAAGTTTGCTAAAGCTACAACTGAACCGGTACATGTTGTAATATATGGAGTATTTGAAAATGAGGTTCAAATAACTGCAAACAGAACAGTTCTGGTTTGAGCAGAGTTCAAACATTATTGGTTTGAGTGGTATAAATGTATAGATAATTTATGATAATTTGTCATGGAGTAAGTTTTTAAATGTATTATTATTATTATTGATGTAGTTCTGTTCAGGTCTATCGAATTGGAAAACAAATACTAGGACATGAATTTTTAGGGGTTTTTCCTCTTGATAAAATTCCATATTTACGTAATAATTAAGCCATAATCGTCAATACTCAATCATCTCATCTCGGTGGAGAACATTGGTTAGCAATATATATGAAACCTAGCAAAATATTTGTATTTGATCCTATGGGTTTCTATTATCCGGATTTAATGGTTTCGAAACTTCAAACAATGGTAAACCTATTGTGTATAATAAAACTATGTATCAAAAACCATGGACATTAACATGTGGTCAACATTGTTTAGCTTGGTTATTATCCAAGCGATTTGATGTTTAATAAATGTTTAATAAATGTTTTATTGTTATTGTTATGTTTTATTATTATTGTTATGTTTTAACTATTAATATTTTTTAATTATTATTATTATTATTATTATTATTATTATTATTATTTTTATTAATATTATTATTATGTGTTTAATTAATGGTAATAAGCTAATGCATAATCACAAAGACGATGCATGATAAGTGCGTGATCACAAAGACAGTGCATGATAAATGCGTGATCACAAAGACAGTGTATGATAAGTGCGTGATCATAACATGATAAGTGCATGACTGCATGCATACACACTCAAGACTGAATAAAGAAAACACATACATACTTTTGTTTGTATGTGATTTACAAAGAACGCATGCCTACACGGTATAGACTGCATGTGTTTTACAAAGAACGCATGCCTACACGGTATAGACTGCATGCGTAAAAATCTCTCACCTATATGTGTGTATTGCTAAAATGTGATTAGTTAAATCCTGAAAATATTATTCTCTTTATAAACATTGACAAATTCTAAATTTGTCACAATTATTTCAAAATTTTCTAATTTCAAAACTTTCGCGCCAAAATGCCAAACAATAATATTTTAAGAAGTCTTCTCCTAAATGAAACTGGTAAGGATTTTTAATTTTATTATTCTATTTTCTAGATTGGTTTAATATAACCGAAATTCAAAATCAGATTGATGGAGTTATCGAATTTGAAAATGCTAATTTTAAATTTTATTATTATTTATTTTAATATAATTTTAGAGAATGTTAAAGAAGTTATTGTAATCGACGATACAATTATTATTAGTGATTGCGAAGATGATATTATGATTATCGAAGATGGTACATTTATTGATGATGCCCACGTTTCTGGGGAAGATGAAACATTTATTGATGATGCCCCCGTTTCTAGGGAAGATGAAACATTTTCTATGCATGTCCACATTTCTATGAATGCCACTGTTTCTGGGTAAGATTTGGATGATGAGATTTCATATAAAAAATGTAAGATTTTTATTATTTTTTAATATTTTTTATGAGTATAATTTATCCTTAATTTATAAGAATATAAATATTTTTAATGAGTATAAGTTAATATTATGTAAAGTATTATAATATAATACTTTAAATATTATTAATTTATAATAAGAATAGAAATATCTGATTTGAAATAGAAATATGATTTGAAATATTTGATTTGTAATAAGAATAGAAATATCTGATTTGTAATAGAAATATTAATTTTTATAAATTATTTTACGAGATGTTATTCAAACATGTGATTTATTTTTATAATAGAAATATGTGATTTATTTTTATAATAGAAATATATGATTTATAATACGAATAGAAATATTAATTTTTATAAATTATTTTACGAGATGATATTCAAACATGTGATTTATAAAAGAAATATCGGATTTATAATACGAATTGAAATATTAATTTTATTAAAATATTTACATAGTTAATAATTATCATCATTTATACATTATTATTTGATTCATATATGATTTAAATAATAATAAACATTTGATAATAATTACATATTTATCAGGTCGATTATATAAAAACTATTGCCAATCTGGAATTGGTCATAACTCGAAATGCCATACGACTATGGAAAGTTACTATGGTCATAGATTCTATGGCATCGACTTTTTTATTTGCCCTAAATGCGATACCGCCCATGACATTGAATATCTAGCGTTTTATAAGGAACACTCTACCTATTTAAATCAATTTAAAATTAATAAAAAGGCATTATTTCAAATGATTAATGCGAAAAATGTTAATAATAATAATAATAATATCACAAATACCACAAATAATACAAAGATTACTAAAAACATAAACAATAATACAAATGTTACTAAAAATAATAAAAAATCAAAAAGACCTGCTGATAAAATCGTGTCGTGTATCCCTGCTAAAATTAAAAAATAGAAATCATCATTAGTGATGACGAAATGAATATAATCAAATAGGAGGTTCGGTAAATAATGAAATAAATGTAAACGATGAACCTGAAATAGAGGTTGACTTAAGGGGTTCCCGTAAAAATATTCGATTTGATTTAGAAAATCAAAACCTTGTTCAAATCGCCCTAACGGATAAACTTGTAAATAAATTGAAAAATGAAATAAAGAAAATGGGATCTGTAAAAGTCCAGTTTACAGCTCTCATTCAATTTGAAAAGATGGGGAAATAAAAGATAATTTCTTTTCAAATAGCGCGAGTGTCTTTTCCGATAGTTTTCTTGCTGATGGAGTGAGTCGGTTAAATGAGAAAATCGAAAAATTCACATATTTAGGAAGTGGGTGGCGCGTAGTTAAGATTCGCGAAATCGATTTTATTTTAACCGCGTATTATCCTGTAAGTCGATTAGCTGGACATAGTTTTATCCCTACACCGGAATCACTAGTAGGTAAAAAGGCTATTGTAAATGTTAAAAACACAGATCATTCGTGTTTTATATATAGTGTTTTATCGATTTTAAAGCGTGATATAGTTTTAAAGAATAGGGAGCGTGTTTCTTCTTACCCTACTTTTATGGATGAATTGAATAACGATCCAATTACTGATTGTCCAATGAGACTCTGTAGCATCCCAAAATTTGAGAGAAATAATAGCGATTTAAATTTGGCAATCAATGTCTTTGAATATAACAACACCCCTTCTAAACAATTGAATGATATTAATTACGTACCTCACAATCCTCACCTCGTCTTAATTCATCGAACAAAGGTTATCGGTGGTAACCCGATTAATCTTTTATTATTACAAGACGGTGATAATTTTCATTATACCGCAATTTTTAATTTAAATATTCATAAACCTACTACTATAGATGAAATAACAAATACCTTTAAAATTGTTGACTTATCTTCTTCACCTGGTAAAGACCAAATATCTTACCTTGACTGGAAAAAAATTGACCCTGATAATTCAATCCTTTGCTCGCTCTTTAACAATATCTTATTTAAATCTTTCTCCCCCCTTATATGGAAAACCTTTAAAACTAAGTTAATAATTAAGCCCGGGAAAGAAAACAGCAGTCATGACCTTTCTTCTTGGAGACCTTTGGCAATCTTAGATACCTTTTATCGTCTTTTCGCAACTCTTATAAACCGTAGGCTGCTTGAATGGATAAAATTAAATAACCTTATTAATATTAACCAAAAAGCTATAGGATGTCCTGATGGGTGTGCGGAGCACAACTCTGTTTTATTATTACTTAATGAAAGAGCAGTGCGCATGGGGACTAATATAAATATTGTATGGTTGGACCTGGCTGATGCCTTTGGCAGTATATCTCATGACCTTATTTGGCATGTACTTATAAATATGGGTATAAATAATAATACTATTAAACTTCTTAAAAATATGTATTATAATTGTAACACTTATTATGAATGCGAAAAAACAACTACTAAAACCATCCCAATCACAAATGGAGTGAAACAGGGATGCCCTATGTCAATGACGCTTTTTTGTCTGGCAATTAACTTCATTATCACTAATATTCTGAAAGACCATCCCTTTATTATTAACAATTATAATGTCAGTATACTAGCATATGCTGATGATATTGTACTCATATCTGATAACCGTATAAAAATCACAAAAATATTGACTGACATAATTAAATATACATCTGACGTTAAACTTAAATTCAGACCTGCTAAATGTGGTTTTTATGAAAACAATAGGAATCACGATGAAATACCATTAAAAATATATAATGAAATAATTCCAATAATTGATGAGAATAACATCTACAAATATCTAGGGGTAGGTTTTGGGGGGAAAAGCAACCACAACATAGATAATATTCTAGGAAAAGCCCTTACTGACGCTGAAGCAATTTTTTTATCTGACCTCCACCCGTCACAAAAATTATTTGCGTATTAAACTAGCATTCACTCTAGATTAATTTTTCCATTCAGAACATGCATTGTCAAACACATGATACTTGACTGTGATAGAAACCGCATTGTAGACAATAGAACTAAGCAACTTGGATTTGACCAAAAGATTAAGAGACTCATTAAAAATTCTATAGGTGATATATTTCAGAATATTAGTAATAACTTTATATATGCACTCTGCTCTATGGGGGGTTTAGGTATAGTCCCTAGTATTGATGAGTACCTTATCCAAAGCACTATTCAACTTACCAGATTATTTATGTCAAGCGATCTAAAAATGAAAGATTTTATTATTGGGGAACTTATAGAATGTGTAAGGGCCCGATTTAATTATTTAGAAAATCAAATTGAAATAGCGTTGAAATGGCTGAATGGAGATATTGATGAAGAGAAAGTTGGTAAGCCTTGTTTGTTCTTAAAATTTAAAAAGTCTGTACATAGACTTAATGTTAAATTTTCTATTATATGCAAATTAACATATATTAATAATATATTTAGTCTTGAAATCAGTAAAAATGATTTCAAAATAGTGATAAATTATGAAAATATTGATAAGGCCTCCAAAATAATGCACATCCTCACGGGTGAGTGGTATGCCCTCGAATGGTACAAGATGACACATCAGGGTCACATTGCTGAAACAATAGGAAAAAGCCAGTTCTCTAAACACTTGATTAAATCTACAACATTAGGAGATAATCAATACTTTTTTTTAATAAAAGCTAATCTTTTAATCTTTTAATCTTTTAATCTTTTAAAGATTAATCTTTTATTATTAAAAGAATGTGATAATTATCATTAAACCGCCATTTTTAATTTAAATAGACTGCTGAATTGTCATTCTAGTAGTGAATGTAACACCAGAATTCGCGTAAAATGGTGTCCCCATTGTTTAAACGGTTTTAATTATGATAAAACCTTTAAGGCACATGTTGATTTGTGCGCTAAAAATCAAACAGGAACAATCCTATACACGCTCCCTGAAAATAAAAACTTGATATTTAAAAACTATTTTAAAATGATTACCCAGCCATTCGTAATTTATGCGAACTTTGAGGCTGTTTTGCCTAAAGACATAACACATCACCAAATACACATACCGATATCAGTAGGCTTATTATTAATAAATAATTACACAAATACTACACAATATTTCAGTTTTATATGCTTGGGATGTGTTTTGGAATTTTTAAAGAAAGTAGAGGAAATTGCTGTCACAATTGTCCTACCTTATTATGAAAATCATGGTAACAAACCTATGAATAATCTTACATCTAATGAGGAACAGCAGTTCATCGCGTGTAGAACTTGCTATCTTTGTAAAAAACTTATTAGAAATAAGGTTAAGGACCATGATCATTTTACAGGTCAGTATCTTGGTGCTGCCTGTCGTAACTGTAAAATTAATAGGAAAATAAGTAAACAGTTACCTATTGTCTTTCATAATTTGAGAAGGTATGACCTACATCACATTTTAAAGTATGGTTTGAATGAATTTCCATCTTGGAAATTAAATATCATTCCTACAAACACTGAGAAATTCATATCTTTGATTGTAAATATTAAAAAATTCGCTGTTAGATTTATAGATAGTATGCAATTTGTAAATTGCTCTTTAGCCAAGGCTGTGAAAACTCTTACTGATCTACCTCTAACTTGTTCTGCTTTTGATGGTCTTATAGTTAAGGCAAAGGGTATCTTTCCTTATGATTTTGCAGTATCGCTAGAGGTCCTTGAATCGACTTATGAACTACCTCCAAAATGGGATTCTGTATCTGATGATGAATATGCTACCGCCCAACTAATTTGGACATAGCAAAATTGCACTAGAATGTTATACTATATGTTAACTTACCTAAAATTAGACGTATTCTTCCTTGCAGACTATTTTTAGCAATTTCGCGCAAAGGCTATTGCTTACAATGGTTTAGAACTTCTGAATTTTTATGAAATTCCTGATATGTCATGGGCGTCCGCTCTCATGACATTAAAAGAACCCATAAAACTTCTGCAAGACATGGAAATGTTTAATTTCTATTAGGGTGGAATACGGGGTGGGTTAACATTTGTTAACAAACATCATATTTCAAGTTCTGAAGATACAAAACTCTTGTATATAGACATTAATAATTTATATGGTTGGGCACTTAGCCAAAACCTTCCGTATGGTGATTTTGTTTGGGTGCATGAGAATCTGAATGATGTGCTGAGTGAATGTGTGAATGCGAATATTGAATTCCTTCCTTATGGTTATACAATGGAAGTTGACATCAATATCCCTGAGCGTGTGCATCAGTATTTGAATGACTTTCCGCTTGCTCCGGAAAAAATGTGTCCGCCCAATTCGAAAGTTGAGAAGTTAATGCTCACGCATTACAGTAAGAAGAACCATGTTCTTCACTGGAGACTTCTCAAGCTGTATATAGAATTGGTGTGGAAGTTGAGTGTATTCATAGGGCAATTAAATTTAAACAGGCACCTATTTTTAAAGATTATATTCAGAGAAATACATATTTACGCTCAAACTCAAAGTGCGAGCTTCATAGAGATTTGTATAAATTATTTAATAATAGTCTATATGGGAAGTCCATTGAGAATTTGAAAAAACGGATGAATTTGAGGCTATGCAATTCAGCTGAAAAGATGATTGTATATGATTCAAAACCGACTTTCAAAAAGTCCATTAAAATAGTGGATGATTTGATTGCTGCTCATCTGAACAAAGATTCTATATGTTTAGACAGGCCTAGCTACATTGGCCAATCAGTACTAGACCTGTCTAAGCTGCGGATGTACCAATTACAATATAATAAATTGGCAAAATATAGATATGGATTCGACTGTGATATTAATATCGTTGCCGGCGACATTGATTCGTTTTTTCTTGAGGATAAGCACTGTAAGCTTGACATTCTTTTGCCAGCAATGATAAGAGACCACCTTTTAGATACCTCAAATTACGACCCGGCACATCCCTTATACTCGAGGAAATTAGATTCTGTGATAGGAAAATTTAAAGATGAAAGTAAAGGTTTCGGGTATAAGGAGTGGGTTTTCTTAAGACCCAAGTGCTATAGTTTATTAGGCAAATCTGATACAATGAGGGCTAAGGGGGTGAAGTTGTTGGGGACTGACATCAAACATCAGTCGTATTTAGATTGCTACAATAAAAACTTAGTATTCACAGTACCTCAAAGTAGGATAGGGACGCGGAACTATCAGCTGTATACATTTAGAAACAGTAAAATCGCTTTGAGTATTAACGATGATAAGCGATTATGGGTGGGGAAAAATACCAGTATCGCATTTGGGCATTATTTTGGGGTTGATGCAATAGATAGTGACCAAGTTAATTTATTGGATGAGCCGCTTTTCGGTGGTTTGAGCCCCAGTTTTGATGACTCTACAGAAATCAGCGATAATGAAGATTATGGACAGCTTTTCGATGGTTTTAACGAAGATAACATTGATATTGATGACGTGTTGTTATCTGATTAATAAATGTTTTTTAAAAAGCAGTTTTTGTTAATTTGGAAACTTATTTATTTAGAAAACTTGTAATAGTTTTCATTTTTATTATAAATTTAGATGAAATTTTTATAATTTATTTTTATGTAGTTTTTTTTTATATAGTTGTTTATTATATATATATATATTATTAATAAAAGGTAATAATAATATTAATAATAAAAGTTTTTATAAGTAATAGTAATAATATTAATAAAATTTTTATAAGTAATAAGTATATTAATAATAATAATAATAATAATAATAAAAGATTTTATAAATAATAATAGAATAATAAAAAGTAATAATAATAATAATAATAATAATAATAATAATAATAATAATAATAAAAGATTTTATAAGTAATAATAGAATAATAAAAAGTAATAATAAATTTAATAATATTAATAATAATAATAATTATAATAATAATAATAATAATAATAATAATAATAATAATATTAATAAAAATAATAATAAAAAATAAAATAATAATAAAAATAAATTAATTTACAAATATATACTACTCATCCAATGACCCTGAGAAATTTTTGATGAGTCATGGTCTTTGTTTAAATGTCCTTGAAATTTTTTGATGAGTCATTGTCTTTGTTCTAAAAATTTGTACTTTTAAACTTAGAAGAAATTTTTTTTTGCCGGGGGGGGTATGTGAGCTAGATGGCCGGTATCCCACTACTACTCCTGTATACAAAATAACGACAGTTAAATTTTTTAAAAACTTTCAATAACACTCTCAGCGAAGGGCAAACGACAACTAATTCTCGTCGACCACTGCGGCCGTTAGAGAGGGGATGGCGGAGTTTTTTTTATAAACACATGCAATTCGTAAAAAAAATATTTTAATATTTTTTTTCGAAAAATTTCACATCCTTTCATGGAACTAGAAGATTACCTAAGCCCATTTTAATGGTTGTTAATTCTAAGAAAACATATAGCTAGGTAAAAGTGCACACGGCCGCTGCGGCCGGTAGAGTGAGGTTAAAGGTTAAGCTTTTATTTTATTCGATTGTTTAAATAATTCATTTTTACAAGTATTTAAATTTAATAACGATGTATTGTTAGTTAAATCGAATCATGTTTGAAATTAATACCATAATTATTTATGAACTTATAAGGGCAAAAATTGCTCAATGACAAAAGAAAAACGGAAAAATCAGCCAGGTTGACTTCTCCTAGATGCCCAACTATCCGATTTGTCTCACATTCATGTTATTTTAATATTTTTAGGTACAAGGTCTCAATTACTTACGATAAACTATTGTTGTGAAGAGAGCTATCGGTTTCAGTTATAGACGGCCCAGCACTGATGGCCAATTTTAGGTTCGATGGAAGTCTGACATTGAAGTTTTTGATGGATATACTCATACTTTTCTGCTTCGGATCCCATGGAGAGGGACTATCAATGCATGTAACTCTATTCCAGATCTCGATCCACTGGTTTCAGAAGCGAGTTGACTGGATTAGAATTCCCGAGAGATGCAGGTGTCATACTAGAGGTTGCAGTTTCAGAAGCTCGTAGGTTTGCCTGTCGTCGCCTACGATTTTTGTTCGGCTTATGGCTTTAGGGATGGGCAGAAATTTGAGGTATATCCCCTGTCGTAGTTGAATGTATGCTTCCTTGACCCGTTGGATTGGACGGTGACCCGGTAGATGGTTGGCTGGAATAACATCAATTTGTTAGGCCATACTCCTGCCCGACTAACGCGCCTGCAGCTCCTTTTTAGTGAAAATCTGCCGGGCTCGAGAAATACGAGAAATTTTCTTATATAATTCCTTGGTGGCTTGGGGAGAGCACCACGTCCCTTTTACACGCTTATATTTCTGGAGGAGCTCTTTGTATCTGGTTTCCAAAGGCGATTGGTGATATCATGCTGGCAGAGATGACGGGGCCAGCGTAACTTTTGGAATTTTTGAGAATTTCATGGTAAATTTTTTGAACGAGTATGAATTATGGGAATGCAACTGAAATCAAAACGAAAAAAAAACAGGAAGGTTTAAATGCAAAGAGTATCTATTTAGTTTATTCGAATCGTTCAATCAAATACAATCATGCGATCTCGCACAGCACATTTCTGCTAATATAACTCAAACAAACGGCATTCAGAATCATCAGGTTATTCACACCGTCATTGCAAAATTTCATATTTTCAATATTATATTTTATTGTTGTTTAATATACCAAATTCCAAACTGGCTGAATGCCAAGCGGAATCAATATTCAGTGGTCAGTGCAGTAGAAATAATTATGGCTATACTTGTGTAGTTAATATTGTTGGGCTTAACAAAATTCACAAAATTAAAATGGAAAATCAATAAAAACATTGATATTCGAAATAATAATTAAAAAGGCAAAATCAATTAAAACTTTAAAATAAATATTTATCGGGGGAAACGAATATGGGTAGATGCCAAATGACGAGACGAATCTAAGTATGATAAAATTAAATCGATTAGGGGTTCCCCAGAAGGAAATATTTAATAAAAATAGAAATTAATTAAAAATTAATTCGCTAATGGGAAACCCGAGCTAATTGGAAGTCCAAGCCAACAGAAAACCCGAATAGTGTGAGAAACCCGGAACGTCAACAAATATTCTAATTACGGAAAATAAAATTGGTTGACGAAGGAATCCCGGCTAAAAGAGGCACCCGCCACTAAAATAATTATTGTAAACAAATGGAAACCCCGGGAGCCCAGAAATAACTAATTTGGTTTTGTAAAAATGCCAAAACCAATTTAGTTTGCGGGTGACTTAGTTTGCGAGATGAGTATAAAAAGAAAAGGCAGATCAACCAAATTGCCAGATGATCGAAGAGAATATTTCAGAGAGCGGAGTAAAGGAGGTAATAAACTTAAAGATAAATCAACCACTCAACCAAGTTAGGTTTTTGCGAACCAGGCAGGGACATTTCCCTTGAATTATTGTGAAATCGTGCAGAGTAATTGTGTAGAGTATTGTGAATAGAATCGATTTTTGTGAGAGTTGTGAATAAAGTTATGATATATAAATTGGAAATTAATCTTATTCTATTGGGTTAATTGAATTGATTAAAGAAGGACACCAAGGAGCCAGACCTAAGCACCGACTTTCTATATAAAAACCCAACATATTTGGTGAGCCTGACGTGATCAAATTCGGTCAAGAGATTAATAGTAAAACGAATTTTGTTCAAAGAATATTGTAGAAGGGAGTTAAAGCCGTTGAAAATTTTATGAATTTGTGAAACTATTGAAAAATTGAAATATTGTGAATTGGTGAAGTGAAAAAAAATAAAAATATTATTACGAAAATTTATTAGTAAAGTGAAAATTCAAGATTAAAACGAAAGATAAATTTTATAATTGTAATAGTTTGAAATTTAGACTAGTGAAACCTATGTTGACCAGATCATTTTACAATTTGAGAACCCAAAGACAAGTTGAAATCATAATGAGTACTTCAATACAATCCATCAATACCAATAATAATGACGAGACACCCGTGTCTATGGTTATAACCGAAATAGCAAAGAAAATAATGATTATGCAAGTTGCCAAAAACTACCAGTCACTCAATACGGAGGAAATCTTGTGGAATTTGTCGACTTTATGGCGGATTATTATATATACGCTACAGCCTACGGATGGAGCCAGTCGATAATGATATAAAGATTGCCACTATATCTAAAGGGAGCAGCCAGAGAAGCATGGCAACAAATTGACAAAAGAGCTAATGACTGGACAAAATTGAAAGATGCTCTGGCAGCAAAGTTAATCGGCGGTGATATTAAAAGAATAATGCGACAAAAGTTTTACAACAGAGTGCAGAAGTCAGATGAATCGATAAGTGAATTTGCTTACCATTTAACTACTCTTGCAGAAAAGTCTTTTGAAGTGAAACCAGACCAAGCTGATGTTGCAAAGCAGGTAAAGGAGTTGTTACAGGATCAATTCTTGACAGGAGTTAAAAAGGAAATTAAAAAGGCTTTATGTTATGTAGATTTTAATAACTTTGATGAGTTAATTAAGAAAGCACTGAAAATTGAACTGAAATTGTAAAGCGCACAGACCATGTCAGAATTGTTTGCAATCATCACTAAAACCAGAGAGAGATCAAGAAGTCCATTTAGAAATAATTGGCTTCAACAAGCAAGTAGCCCATCACCAAAGTTCAGGCCAAACTTTGAATGAAAGAGGACGATAGATATTCAGAATGACAGAAAAGAAAGTCCAATTCAATGTAGTTATTACCAGAAGCTGGGGCACTACGTTAATCAATGTTGGCTCAAAAATAGATCTCAAAAGAGGACAATTCAAATCCAGTGCGATCATTGCCAAAAGGTGGGACATGATAGTAATCAATGCTGGTTCAAGAATAATGTGCAACGAAGCCAAAAAAAATGCGATCAAATTGGGTGAAGGGTAATGGTGAGAAATGTTTTAATAAAATAAACACAAATGGTCAGCGAACTAATGTTAACGCTCAATGCTATAATTGCGGCAGAAAAGTGCATATCTCACGAAATTGTTTTGCTAGATCAAAATCAACATTACCTTCACCACAGAAAGACAAATTAAATCTTCAATGCCAAATTCAGTGTCTCTCATTCAGAGGCTATGGACATATGGCCAGATCATGCCCAAATAATGTAAATAAATTTCAGAAGCCAATATTAAAGAAGTCAATTAGATTTCAAGGTGATAAATCGAAGACAGACAATGTAGTTTTTGTGCAACGAGATAATTTCAATGAAAGAATGGAAAAAGAAGTGAGAGAAATGGGTCGACGTTTGGATCGCTTGATGTCAAAGTTCGAATCAGATGATGAATATGATCCTCACATGATGTATGATTTGCAAGAAGAATTGACTGAGAATGATTTGAAGATGAGAAACATAAAAGATGATTTGCAAAGTGAAAAGGCGACAATGATTGTATCCAAAATTCGAAAATTAATTGAAAATAATGAAATAGAGGTGACGAAAATATTGATGTCGTTAACAGAATTGAATCAATTACCTCTGAGTATGAGAAAGTAAAAGAGTGTAATTAGTTTTTGTGCAAAGTGCTATAATATGAGCCCAAAGCATAAGGATGAGATTAAAGAATTAATGAAAATGTTTGGAAAATCGTTTAGAGAAAATAAATGGTTAGATTTTATTTTTGTTGATGTGATTGATGAAATTAATGAAAGTGTAATCTGTTGTCGTTGTGAAGTAAATGATTGTGTTTTAGATTTGAAAAGTAGATTAAAGGAGAAACATGAAGGATGGATAGTGCAGTTAAAATTTAATGATAGATATTTAGAAAATGATGAATTTTTGATAGCTTGTGGAATAATACCGGGAAATAGAAATGAGTTACAGATAACAGGTATTATTAGTGATAATGTAATGAGTGAAATTGGTGAAAATAGAATGGTAAAAAAGAGTTTGGGAGAAATTTTAAATGAGCTAAAGGATAGTTTGTGTATTTGAGATGAGAATTAAATAAATAATAAATTAGAACTAATTGAGGAATCGGAATGGGAAACAGAACGTAAATTAGATATTGTAGGGGTGATACGACCATTTTTGTATGGAAAAACTAGATATGCTGAAAAGTTGAAAGAATTAATGAGGAAATTGGGCAGAGAGTTGAAAGAGGCTAGAATCGAATTAAAACAATACATAGTAGCAGTTGATTACGAAGGTTACGGGAAAACTGAGTATACAGAAGAGCATTGGTGCTCAAAAGTCAAAAGACTAAGGAAAAGAGCTGTTAAAGTTATGGGAAAAGATGGAATTATTATATTGACATATAAATTTGAGGAAGTTGATGATGATGAATATTTATATGATTGTGGATTTGTACCATAGGCACTAGATGAAGATGGATATTTAAGAATGGACGGAAACGTAGGATATTTAGTAAATCATTTAATACCGTAAAAAGAGTTGAGATTTGAATGGAATAATAAGTCAAGTAAGTCAGATACCGAAGATGAAGGAGAAATAAAAAAAATAAAGGAAACACGGAAAAAGAAGATGAAATAATTGAAAATAGAGAAATTAATGAAAATGAAAATGAGGATGTTCAAAATGAGTGCTGTATTAAAGATGAGTTTATAGAATTAGAAAGGCAAAAGAAGCTTAGAGTATCGGAAAACAAGATAAACGACAAAGAAAAGAAGGTTAGAACTTTGTATGAGATGAAAAAGTATTTAGTGAGATTAGAACAGGATGTCGACGAAACGAAAAGAATGTTGAGAGGTCTAGTTAAAATAGTGTATCTGATGTTTGAAATAGAAATAGAAGTGGACGATGAACTAAAAAGGATAGTTAAAGAAATGAAAAATAGACTTCCTGACGTTGTTCAGAAGTTTGGCCATGCAGATACGTTTTGTGATGAACCTATAATTGAAGGCTTAACCAAAGATGGGATTAATGAGGAAGTAGCGCTAACAAGTTTAACCTATGCTATTTTAGAAATTGGGACTAATGGGTTTGTAAAGTCGGATGACTTGGATAATCTGATAGATATTGCTGCTTGGTTAATAACCGAATTTGTGATGTGCTGGGTGAAGGGAAAAGGTGGTTGAAAAACAGTGTGCCCACCGCCTTCAATGAAAGAAAATGAAAATTGGGAGTTAAATTCACCACCAAGATGGTTAAATGAAAGAGCTAGACCAGAATTGAGAAAAACAATGGTTTTTCCATGGTTCATGTTTATGATGATCATATGTTGTGCAATAATTACACAGTCAGCGTCTCTCGTTGCATACGATTGCTCACAAACAGAGATGGGAAAGATTTATTCAGTGCTGGATATGTCAGAATGCCCAGATGCATACTCGAGTAAACTAAAAATCGAAAATGATGTAAAGTATTATGTGTACCAAGATTCGGATTTACGGAGAGCTCCATTGAGAGAATGTATTGGTAAACATACAACATTTGTGTTCTATTGTGGCAAGTGGATTTATACGTCACTCATAAAAATGCATGCTATATCCAGACCAGTTAAGGTCCTCCCAGAAAATTGTTTATCTGCTTTTCAAACGGGGAGTTAAACCTCAGAAATTTGATTAAGAGCTAAGGTGAGCCATACGAGAAACAGTAATTGTGAAAGGGTTACTGAAAGCAAATGGAGATTGTGAAGGAGAACCATACAAAATGAATGGTAAAATTGTGCAAAAAACAGTTGTATTGGAAGAATATTTAACTGAGTTGAGAGAGTTTGAAGGAGCCTTCGATGATGATACAGGCAAAATACAAACACACCCATTTTGTAATATGAAACAGACAAATTGTCAATCTGAAGAATCAATCCTTGTCTATAATGTTGAAACAAATAAATGCAATTTAGCAAATCTAAAATCATGAATTCAAAGAGTTAATTGGAGAGCAGTTTAGAGAAAGACCTGATAGTTTTAATGCAAACTATAAATTTAATAATACAATAAAAATAACCCCAGTGTGGACCAGACAAACCAGTCAGTTCTAATGTCAGCGTTACCAGCAGATGGTATGCAATTCATAAAAAAGGATATTATTAGTAAATGTGGCCGAATGGTTTATGCAGCAAATTACAAAGGTGTTTATGTGTCAAGGAATATTGTTGAAAAAGCAAAGGTTAAAATTCATAGAGACGATATAAGATTAACTCATTAACTTTAATAACAAAATTGATTATTTATTTCATTTTAGTCAAAACATCATGGGAAATGTATATCGAGAAATGATCTTAAATGACTGCAAGTTAAACAAAGAAATTCTCCGAAATCGTATGGCAATGGCGTTTACAAATCTAAATTTAGTAGCACCTATGTTAATATCAGAAAGTGGAGTGTTTGCGAGAATATTTGGGGAAGCATTATATAGTTACAAATGCAAGGAAGTCACTGTGAAAATTACTATGTATGAAATATGTACAAATGAATTACCCACAAGTGTCGGCGGGAAAGTTCGATTTATATAACCAATCACGCGAATATTGCTGGATGAACAAAGTAAACCAAAGATTTTACAATGAGATCGATTACTAGCTCCGTTGTATTGCTTAACTTCGGATTCATGGATATCATTACCAGAATATCGTGGATTCAAAACACCAGACAAATTGGAACTAACAAATTTAGAGTATCTGATCAACTTTACATCGTTGAATAAAATTGCACAAATGGGTATTTATGCAAGTGAAGATATTGAAGAAGCTCAAAGAAATTTATTATTTCCATCTAAGAAGGAAAAAGTTATCTCGGAAATGATTGACACAATATTGCCGAATGAAGAAGGAAAAGTTAATTATGAATATTTGTTAATACCTGATCATTTCAAATGAGATACCTATAAAACAATGGAAAACATTTGAGACAAATTTATGTTCTTGGGACAGGCATGTGCCGGTTTAATTGGAATATATGTAATTGCAGTAACAATAAAAGTAATAGTATCACAGATATTGTCAGCCCATCGAATTTATGTCATTTCCGGATTATCATGGAAATTGATTATTGGGTGTATTACTCTTATGGCTAGGTTCTTTATTACAAATCATCAATACAAAAAATGACAAGAGAGAAAGCACAGTTGAAAAATGATCAAAAAAGCGAGGAATCTTTATGCCAATCGGAAAACAAAAATAGTGCTCATAATGACGATAGCAACGGTGGCAGGCCAGATCAAAGATATTTTCGGAGAGGAATAGTGTACAACAGAACCAGAATCCAAGTTCTTGTTTGAACCAATGCCTAAATTGAGCGGAATTGATACTCTTACTCGGTGGTACACCCCGACGTTTGTGCCAACAGCACCGGTATATCCAGGCGAAAAACTGAAAGAAATAAAATCAGTCGATAATATCGCAGTTGAATTAGAAAAGATGGAACCAACGAGTGCTGAAATTGAAAGAAAGAACATGCTGGGTCTTCCATGTAGTTATGCTTTAACGACAATAGTGGTTGGGTGCAAACATCCTCGAACAACCATACAGTTCAAAAAAGGAAAATTGAAGCTTTGTTAGATTCAGAGTAGTAGTGGAATACAGGTCCACTACCCAACCGGCCCACTGGACAAAGACATATACCCCCTCCCCTCGTTAGAAAATTTTTTATCTGTAAGTTTAAAAGTACAAATGTTTGAAGGACAAAGACAATGACTCATCAAAAAAAATTTAAGGTCATTTGAATAAAGAACATGACTCATCAAAATTTTCTCAAGGTAATTTAAATAAATACCATGACTCATTCAAGGTCATTGGATGATATAAGATATAAGGTTTTCGCGGTCACTTGCAAGGGATTCCCACCAGATGCGCGGACAAGAGATATAACCATTGGATACCCGTCAAAATAACGATGGAAATGTATCTCAATGGGCGGTTTCTAGTAAATGATGAGCCATACTACCATGACTGCAAATACCCTAGAAAACCTTTGGGTTCAAGAGCTACCATAGAAGGTATTCATGCTCATTTTAATTATAGGTCCCTCTGTTATTAATTTGATTGAAATAATATCGACTCCTTGATTGCTATATTTTGTTTTAAAAGTGTTGTTTAAAGAAAGTTTTAAATGAATTCAAAACGACCATCGACCCAAATTTCAAAACATTTTATTGATCACTACAAAAATTGAAAGGTTATTAGAGAATGTCAGCAGATGATGGTCCAAATTTCTTTACCTGCCCCAGTAAACGAGCAGTCTTCTTTCCCTTTCCGCTTTGCTGGAGTGAGATATTTTTTGTGATTCGGTTTCGATGGTGGATCACGATTCATTTGGGTATTGGTTGAGATAAAACTTGATATAGTCCAGGCGACACTCAGATCAACGTTTAAAACTGTGCTGGGGTGATATCCGATCTCTGCCCTGATTGTTTCTTTCAACTTTAGTTGACAATTTTCTTTTCTTTCTTTAACTTGTCGAGTTCGGCAATCATCTCCGTGTGTTGGTTTTTTAGCAATTCATTTTGCTGTTTCAATTTGGTCGCCTGCTCCAGCCAAGTCCATGTCTCCTCCATCTGACGACATCTTCGGATCATCGACTCAGCTCTTTGGCTCTGTTTTAGGGCCTCGTTGTGAAAGTGGGCTACGTCTCATCTGAATTTTTCTACATACAGGGTTTTATTATTATTTGGCTGCACTAAAATAATTTTAAAAAAATATTTTTAGATTGAATCGAGGATCGTTTTTGGGGAATAATAAAAAATAGATTCATTGATTTTGACTTTTAATTAAAGGCCATATTAAAATCGAAAGATGGGTAACATCTGTGGGAGGTCTTTGGTAACTAATTTGAACCCCCAAAAAGAAATAAAAACCCTTTTAACCTCGGAATCCGACCTCTTTTATCATATTAAAATATGTTGAAATTCCTATTGGTTGACGTCGGGAATTTCTTAGTTTCTATTTTTAGAATAAAAAATATTTTGTGTGATTTTAACACCACTACTTGGTGAGAGGTGAGATTTATGTAGGTCAATTATTATTGATTCATTTAGAAATGTTTTAGGTTTAGAATTCCCACAATTTTATACAGAGTTAAAGTTTTTCTAAGATTATTTCCTTTTCGGTTCAAGTTCCATCTCCACGTAGTTGGAATTCTTGGTGGCAAGGTAGTGAATGACCGGTAAGATTAATATTTCATTTAGTAATATTATTATAGTGTTTCTAGAGCCGAATTCAATACTCAAAACAAAAGGAAAATTTGAGACATTGTTTGCATTTGGAATCAATAAGAAAAATTAAATAAAATTTGAATTCAATAAAAAAATTTTATTGGATCTCAATGAAAGATTTTTTTGGAAATATAGTCGGTTCCTCTAGACCATCTTGGGCCGATATTGGAATTAAAGCGGTGGAAACTGTCACATTCTTTCATTGGAATTTATTCGCCTTTTTCCTCTCGTAGCAACATCGGCCACTATTTCTGATCGCCTTCTCCGGTGAAACAATACAAGCATTAATATATAATAAAAAAGAAAATTAAAGTGATTAATTAAATTAACGGGTTGTTTTTATATTTACAGAAATAAAATTTCTGGTAATTATTATTTTTTCTTATTTTTCTTTTGGTACATTATAAATAAATTATTGACTCGATGATAGTTGATTTCCATTGGGATTTAATGGAAAATTTGTTTCTTTTTTAATTCAGATGCCAATTGACCTGAAAGTTCACTTGAAACTATGTATAAAAGATATCCATTTATTAACATGATCATTGACTTAATAATATGTTTTTACTCGAAAATTTCCTCAAATTAGGCCAAAATAATTATATAAAATTCATTAATATATTATTAAAAATGATTATTATGATTATAAAATGACCAGAAATAATAATATAAATTTATTAATATATCATTAAAAATAACAAAATTAATTATCACAATCACCCGACATAGTTTCAGGAATCGGTATATATTTTACAAATTTTCAACCTTCATTTTGTTTCTTTTTCTTTCTAATTTGGAATATCAACTATTATAATACTTTATTTGTTAATTCTCATTCTTGATAAATAATTTGCTTCTATGACAATAAAATTCATTCCATTTATTTTCTTTTCTTTGAGTTAACATAATAATAACATACATTGCACGAAAATATACATCTTCTCTCTGAGTCGTTCTACTATTATATTCTTCATTCGTTTTATATTATTTAAATCTTCCTCATGATTCTTCACTCTTTTCAGAGGGTCTGACGTTGAGGTTCTTGGAGAGGAGATCTGACCCGGCGAACTACCATTCACTACGGGTACCTCCCACACTGAAGTACTAGTTTTAAACTAGTTGGTGAGAATTTAATTTTTCTGACTTGCATGCGTGTGATTGTAGAATATTATGGTGAATAAAATTAATAATAATGGTGGACAAAACAACGTTCAAATTTGCATCATTTGGATTTCCTTTTTAAAAACTTTTTGATAAATGGTAATTTTATGAGATTAATGATAATGGTTAAGATTAATAATCATAATATCAAATGCAATAAATGATCATTATTAATATTTCATTATTTCTGATGAGTGACTTCTGAGTGATGGAAAATATTGGTTAGGAGGCATCTCATATAGGTCAAGTACCATGGAAGCGAAGATTCCCTGGAACTTGATCGATACGAGGAAAATTCATTCTATTTTGTTTTGGGTTTATTGTTAATATTGTTTATTATTAATATTGGTTTATTGTTAAATAAATTGATGAAAATTCAAAAATTCAAAATAAATCAAATCATATTATTCGAATAAAAAGAATATTTTGATATAACAAATACATTTTTAGACCTAAATACTATAGGTGATAACCTATAAAAATTCAATATGATAAACTTATCTTATAGCTTTTATAAACATAAAAATAATGATAAAATAATAATAGTATGAAAAATAAAAAACTTTTCCTTACTTCGGAATGAAAGATTTTTATAAACGTTTCTTGAAAAATTGCATTAAATTGTGTCGATATGGCATCGACCTATATAGGGGTGTTTTACACGCATGTTTTTGGTGCGGTAAAACAAAACGCCTAAACGTTTTTACCATATTTCATCATTTTTCTCATAGTTGTCAGATTTTCATGATTCTTTTTTGTTAAAGTTTCTAATTACATTTTAAGCTTCATTCTCATATTTATTTTCTAAAATATAAGTGTTTTCTATGAATTTGGAGTCAATTTGATGAAATAGGTTAATTTTTACTAAACTTAATTGTTTTTTGATTCTTTTTAAATGTTTTTATTTATTTATTATATATTTTTTGTATTTTTCTACTCTTTTTTCTACTTTTTGTATTATTTAATGCTAAGTAGGCTATTTTTGATGATTTTTCGTCCATTTGCATTTGGCGCGCTCTGATTTTCTCGGATGTCGTGCCAGATAAACAAAAATTCAAAAATATTGTTTTTTGCCCAACATAAACACTCCGGGTCCAGTTTAAATTGGGACCCGCAATTCCAATGATCATTCAAGATAAGAATAAAACTTAATAAGGTTAAAAAGTAAATAACTTTTATGCACGATTACAGTCGTGACTTATACATATAACCAAATAAAAAAAAATTAAATTAAAGGAATAAATAGCTTTTTATAACACAGATAGGATAGTTTTTAAAATCAAAGTATTTAATATCAAAATATCGTTCTGCATAATCACGATCATTCGACACTCATCGGCAGGATTTCTTTTGGTTAGAATCATTCGCCAATCATCGGTAGGGTTTCTTTTTGTTGAGATTAGTTCTCTTGATTTTATCGGTTGCTGAATTGATTGATATTCGGTTTTCTTGAGGATTATATTTTTCGAGATTTGTATTAGGTAATTTTCGTAGAGATAATGACTGTTAAGCTGATTAGATCTGGATTTTGATTTAGATATTTCATGAACTGATTGGGTTTCCTTAGTTTTAGAATTCAGGTTTAGTATTGGACTGGATTGTTGATTCGATTTTTAGAAAATCTTATGGTAGAATTTTGTGTTTTACTTTGAATGGTTGTGTTTTTCTATATAGGTTTAGTTCAAGATTATGCTTCTCAAATTTTATATATAATTACCTTTCATGATTTATTGGAACGTAGTTAAAAATGCCTCTCTTTACTAGGATTGTTCTCGCCGTCCACGGTTCGATTTTTTGATGTTGATTTGATATTTTCTTTGCTTTCGAGATGTTTGTCTTTAATTGGTGTATCTTCTATTGCTTCTAGTAGCTCTGCTTTAATTTCTTGTTTCCATTGTTAGTAATGTAGTAGCTTCGTCTTGTCGAGCTAATGTTATCATTAATTGATTTTGTAAATCTTTGAGTTGATTAGTTTGTTCCAATGTATTTGAATTTTTTGATTTTTTCTTCATCAATTGTCGTTGTAATTCTTGAATTTTTTTATTTTTCAATCTTGCATTTTTTGATAGTGATTTTTCTCGTTTGACGGTCTTGCTAATTCTTGTCGTTGGCGTCTGATTATTTTTGTCAGATTTCGGTTTTACTTTTGTACAAACTCTTTCTTCTCGTAGTAATTTCCGATTTCTTTTTCTAACTTGTTGATATAGGCTTGGTTTTTCGTAATTATTTCTCTTGATCGTTTTGATTCATTTTTCCAGTAATTTTCTAGTGTTTCAAGTGCTTGAAGTTGCGCATTTTTCCTTCTTAGACTACCATTGAATTCTCGTTCCGTAGCTAGATCCAATTTTACTATTCGCAATTCGGCCTTAGTTGTATTTTTAAGTCTTCTTTCTTGTCTCATTTGGTTGGTGAATCTATGGATCTCAGCTTGTTTCTCTTGGATCTCGTTATGAAGTTGTTCATTCTCTTTCAATATCATAATTGCTTTGGTATTATTCGTTTCTGAAGTAATATTGTTTTGTTGAGAAGATTTATTTCTAAAATAATGACGTTTTCAGTATTTAGTTTTTAAACAAGCTTTTAAACAAGTTTTTTTAAAATGCTTTTGTTTGAACGTTTTTTTTCTTTGGTTTTTTTACACTTTTTACACGTTTTGTTACATAACTACACTTTACATTTTATACAATCCCTTTACTTTCAAACCCACGTTTCATCTTGTTTTATATTACATTCATCGTTTATCGTTGGAAGACTTGGGTTTAAAGGTAATAATACCATAGGATGTCTGTTCCCTAATCGGTTCATTTCTTCTCTAGCTTCTGCTGAGGCTTGCATTTCTTTTTCTAATTAATAGGCGAGATAATCTGAATTCTCAGTTAGTTTCTCTACTTCAGCTTCTAACTCAATTTTCCGTTCGTAGGTCTGTAGTCTCTCAATCTCTCTTTTGAGATTTCTCTCGTTTTCCTCATAACAATTCTTCAATAGTTCCATTCCTTGTTGCAGCTGCTGTGCAATTTTCTCATGCTCTTTGGTAAAGTTTTCCATTACTATTCATTGGTGCTCAAGGTTTATATCTTTTTGATTGCACATTCCTCGGAACCCATTCGAATCTTGTAGTGCCTCGGTTAATTATTGTTATAATCGTTTCGTTTTGTAGATTTCTTCATCTACTTGTCGTTCTACTCTTGCGCATTCGTGTTCGTATCCTTTTACTTTATGACTTAGGTGTTTTACTGAACTTTTGTTCCTCTTGTTCCATTTGTCTTTTAATGTGATTTGTCTAGTCAAATCTTTGATTCCTGTTTTTTTTGTTCTGTGGTTTCCCATAATTCCCATTCATTTTCATTGAGGATCCTTTTGTGTAATTCGTTCATTTCCTTTTTTACGTTTCTACACTTTTTCTTCCATTCACGAGCATGGAAACTATTCCAATCGTTTTTCTTTTCTATTTTCTCTTGAGCTCTTTCTAATTCTTCTATCCGCTCTTGTTGCTTATCTACTTTAGCCATAAATAATTGGTTATCCGCCATTTGGATTCATCTATCGCGTTCTTTTTCCTCTTTCACTAGTTTCACAACTTCTACCTCTTCCATATATTTTAATTTCCATTTTCTTGCTTGCTCTTTAACTTGATTCACGATTCTTGTTTTTGTTACTCCCATTTTCTCGTGGTATTTTGATTTCCATTTCCTTGCGTGTTCTTTTACTTGATTCAATATTTTGTTTTGATTTTCGCCACTCGGTTTCGGAGATTCTCTCTTCGTCATTATTAGATTTATCTCTATTTTACATTTTTTCCATTTTTCTCCATGGTTTTCTTTAAATTCTTTATATCTTGCCACTCTTGTTGGTAAAATTTCACTTTGTGGTTGCAACTATCTATTAGTTGTTGGTTTGTTCTTTCGGATTCGTGTTTCTATCTTTGGGATTGGATTTTGAGTCGGTTAGGCCTCGATTTTTCTTTCATATTTTGCGTTATGGCATGTTAATAGTTAGCCTTTGGCATTTTTTTTCTTTCTTTCATTCCACGAGTAATTGTTGTTGATTCTCTCAGATACAATAGTTTTGCGTTTCGAGTTCATCGACTCGTTGTTTCTCTTTCTGCAATAATTCTACCATGTTACGTCATCTTCCTTTCAACGCGTGAGTATAATAATCTAATTCCGCAAGCTTGTTGTTTCAATGTATTCCTTCTTCATTTAACTCGGCGATTTCTTCTTCCTTTTTTCTTTGGCATTTTTCTTTAGTAGTTCTCATTCTTTCGTACCCCTTCTGGTACTCCATTTTATTAGTTGTGATGTACTTTTGTTTCCAATTTTGAGCTTGACGTTTTAGTAGATTTATTTGTCTTTCGTCCTTTTCAGTTTTTTATTTTGGCTGTCATTTCAGCTTTGTGTTTCTCTGTACCACAGGATCAAATGTTCCAACTCTCCGACTTGTTTTACCAACATTTAAATTTTCTCTTTCATCTTGCCTCCTTTTACTTCGAATTGTCTTCTATTTTCTTGGTATAAGTCGGTGTCCTCACACCACTTTCTCATCACTTCTTTATTTATTATTTCCAATAGTTGTGCTTCAATATTCCTTTCTCGTTTGTTTAGTTCTTCTTCCTTTGCTTGGATTAAGATTTTGTCTATTTATATCATAAACTTTTCCGCTTTCAGCTGTTTTGTTTGGTCTTCCACTTTCTTTATGATTCATTTTTCTAAATTACTTTATTTAATCTTTTATCATACGTAGTCTATACACTACAGTATTATTGATTCTACTTTTATAAATTCATTATTTACAATTTCATTTTTAGGCTTATTTATTGATGATCGAAGAAACGGAATCTGTTCATCCATTTACCAATCAGTTGTCTACACATAGAACATTGTATTAGTCTTTGGCTGCACTCTTTGCATGCTAGCTAGTGTCCACAAGGAAGATGAATCACCTCTACGTCTTTTATCCAACATATAGTACAACTGTGTTTTCTCAATATTACTTTTTTAACACTTGATTCACCCAGCTCGTCTTGATGTCTTTCTGCTTATTGTTTGGCTGCTTTGATTAATTCGAATATTTATTCATAGGCTGGTATGCTTCTACTTAACTTCTTTCTCAGTATCGTTTTGGTGAATCTGTTGTGATAACCGGTTGTTTAATTGTTTCTTTGATTTCAGGCTGTTTAATGAATATTCTGATTTCGTCTTTGCTCAGTGTTTTTTGTACTTTTTCTGTTATGGTTAAATTGAAAACACAATCTTCTAGATGCTCCAATGTTGGTGGTGTTTCTTTTGTGAATGGGTATTTGATCTTACATTTTACGCATTCTAGGTTCCATTTGTCGTTTGATTGAAATCCTTGCATTGCAAATGGTAGGGAGAATTTTTCGTTTCTGAAAGTTGTTACTCGATTATTAATAACGATTTGATATAGTTCCTCACAAATTGGTTTGATTATATCTTCGTTTGATTCTGCACTTAACATTTCTCGTTCTTCGTCTTTGAGTGGTTCTTTTTCGAATAATTCTTTAAACTGTATATCTGTTTGGTGACTGGTTTTGAGTTTCATTGTAAATGGGCATCTTGGTAAACAAAATATATGTTTTTAGTGATATCATTGCAATTTTCTATATTCATCGTATTTATTTGACAATAGACACAGGTTACTTGGTCAGGTTTCTCTAATGTGCCCGAAAAATAAAATCCATCTCTTGCTAATTCTCTGCTCTGTTTCTCGGTAAATACTTTTTGTATCGCAAATGATATTTGTCTATCCAATTTACCTGGGATCCTTTCTTGTTTCTTCTTTAGATTTGATTTTGTATTCTGGACGTCTGAATTCGTTATTCGTTTTAATAATTCATCGAATTTTAGTTCTCGATTCTTTTTCTCGTTCTTTTTAATTATATTTTCCATTTCTACTAATAAATTTTCATTAATATTTCTTTGGACTTCATAATGTTTTTGACTTTTCGATATTTATTTAATATTTTGGTTTTCTGATTTTTATTTTGTTTTATAATTTCCATCTAACACATTTTTATTGATTTTCTAATTTGGTTTATTTACACTCCCATTGCTCTTTATACATTTATACACGTCTCATTTCATTAATCAAGTCGATTTATACTCTCCTTTATTACATTTATTTTTATATAGATATATCATCTTTTACGTATGTGGCTTGTCTCAAACTTTCTTGTTGAGGAATGCGAGTGCTTTTGCAGCTAGATTCTCTTCGGTTGTGGGTCGTATATAACATGGGTTTCGCTGATCAGGTTTGAACGTTTCGAAATGGGTTTTGTTCGAAGATATTATGATGATAGTAGCTTTATTTTTGAAAGGCCATTCTAGTAATTCGTCGAAATCACCTTTACATAACTGGAAAAATATTCCAATGTGAGTATCTAATCCCGTTCCACTTCCATTTGGGTATAGTTTTATTCGTAACTTGTATCCATTTTTGAAACTATAAAATTGTCTACTCTATATACATACTTGCGTTTCTTATTTAGCGCATCTCAGTTTCTCGGTCCATCCTTTGACTATCCATACATATGGTGCAATTGGTAGTTTCTCTGAGGTTGGCATATTCGCTTCCCATTTTTGTTGTTGGATGGCGATTTCTTTTAACTTTCGGTCTATTAAGATCGTTTTCTGCATCATCTGTTCTCCTATTTTTCAAAATCTTCCATTGTATTTAACATTTGTTTGATCAATATTTTGTGTGATTTTAGATCATTTTTTTTCATCGCTTTTAGCCATTGCGGTTACCTTGATTGCTTCTACCATTGTAGTTAGATGTTCTACATTATTTTCTTTCACATGCTTGGAAATCTCTTCTCGAGGGGTTTGTATTTTACAATTTTATAGCTTGAATGGAAAAATTATTGCCTTTCATGAACAGGTCTTCCAGTGTTCTGTTAACGTGACACTTTCTTTCACATTGTCTTAACATATTTATTTCATTTGTTTGGGATCTTGTCATAATTCTTCTCGCATCGTGTTCTTTAGTAGCCGTTTTTGCGACTGATTTACATTTGCATACGTTAACATATATGGGTCGGACTAATGGATTATTGATCAATTTCACTTTCACGTTGTTTTCGTTGACGTATATAATCTCGTAGGGGCCTTTCCCTGTTCGATGCAATTTCTTGGCTGCACCTGGTATAATTTCTGGGGTTTCGATTATTACCCAGTCTCCGATTTTAAATTGATGTTCTTGTACATTTCTCTTTTTATCGTGTAGTACTCTGTAGCTTTCTTGATTAAAGTGAATATTCATTCCTGCCGTTTTCCACACTTCTTGCATTCGTTCTTTGAATCTGGTGACATAATCGTCGATTTCCATGTATTGTAAGATTGGTGTTTGATATTCTAAATCCATAGGCATGTTACATTCTCTACCATACATTAGTTTAAATGGACTAAGTTTTGTTGCGGAGTGAATTGACATTCTGTAAGCCATTAAGCATAAGTTTATATATTCGTCCCAATCCTTCTGATGTTTGCTTACATAGTTTGACATCATTTCTATTAGAATACCATTGAATCTTTCAGTTTGCCCATTTGTTTGTGGGTGATATAGTGAGGTTCTCAATTTTGCGATTCAAAAATAATTTTCTACTTCGTTTATGATTTCGCTCATAAAATTGGTGCCTTGATCGGTTAGGATTTGTTTCGGTGTCCCGTATCGACAGCAAATTTCTTAGACTAGTATTTTGGCAATAGTTCTTGCTTTTTGATTAGATATTTCAAATGCTTCCGGAAATTTTTTTAAATAATCTGTTATTACTAGAATGTAGACATTTCCTTTATCTGATTCCGGTAGTGGTCCTAATACATCCATTGCAATCATTGTCATGGGTTCGGGTGATATTGGCATAGGTTTTAAAGGTGTTTTCATTTTATTTCCTGTACTTTTTCTGATGGCAGAAATTAAACAGTTCTTAATTCATTCTTTTACGTCTTCGTTCATATTTGGCCAATAGTATTTTAGTTTCAATCGGGCTTCTGTTTTCTTGGCTGACTTGTGTCCACCCAATTTTCCATCGTGATATTGTATAAAAAATTCCTTTTCGTCGATTCTCTGGTAAACACATCAATCTTTTGTCGCCGTCCATTATTAATAGCCATTCCTTTTTGATTGTATATCTATGTCGAAATTTCTCCATATGCTCTTTCAATTTACTGAATTTGTCGAATATTTTCATATCATTTTTATCTAAATATTCAATTATTAATTTTAAATCGTTATCTTCTCTTTGTTCATTTTTCAGCTTTGTAAAATCGATGTCTTCTGCTATTATCATACAGATACGTCTTGACTCATGATCCATCAGTTCCTCAAATATGAATCTCGACATACTATTATCACATTATTATCATTATTTCCAGATAAATATCAGGCCGTAATTTTAGAACGTTTGTTCTTCTTCTACCCTCAACTACGAGCAATACTGAAAGACCAGCCAGAATCAATCATTCAAGATCTGGTATATGCAGAAACAAATATGTGGATCTTTAATATCATAGATCAAGCTCTATGGGATATAAAGCTTGACTGAAGACCGAAGGAGATGGAACCCGAACACCCCTGTATTCTGGGTTGCAGTTGCTGCGATTTTCGGTACCAGCGATATGTCGAATGGTGCCTTGCGAAATCTGTTAGGAATTCGTCTAAATTTCAGCTTTTTAGAAAATAAATGTTTAGAATTTGATTTTGTTTTGTTTTGTTTTGTTAGTAATAAATTATAGTTTTATTTGGTGTTGGTAACAATAATAATAAAAATAATAGAATAATAAAAATAATAGAATAATATTAATAATAAAACGTGATATTAATAATATAAAGAAATTTATATGGATGAAAGATGTAATTCACATACAGTTTATATATTTATGCAGAAACGCACTTATCATGCACTTATCATGCATTGTCTTTGTTATAATAATATGCATGATTCTGATTGGTTAATCAGTATCTGTCAAGGGTATAAAAGCTCATCATCACCTTATAAAGATCATAAATCAAACATGACCAAGAAAATAAGTGTCCAACCAGTTCAGATGTTCCACAATTATAAAATGTATTTTTTAAAGGAGCCTATCAATATTCAATTGGCAAATCCAGTCAAACTCAATAAAACTCAATTTCAATCTCTCGCTGGACTCTCTCAATGATAGATATCAAGGATATTGATAATATGTTCAAAAAGATCAATTCCAATTTAAAATGCAATGAAAATGCTTTCTTCACCAGTCAATATACCAGATATTGTGATGCATTTACAGAAATAGGTTTCAAAGAACAGGAAAACTGGTATATAACAATAACAATCCAATGATATAAAGCTGATCAAAATGATGTGCTTTCTCCAATCTGGAAAATTGTTACTGCTAGACTTTCACAATTATTCTAATGTAAATTTTAATGTTTAGTGTTTAATAAATGTATTAATGTTTTCTATGTTTTTCTATAAACAAAATTATAATTAGTTTTAAAATAGTTTTAAAAATGATGTATGAAAAAAGTAAAATATAAAATATATAATAATTAATTTATATTTGTTTAGAATATTTAATAAACTTTTTGTTTGATAAACTCGAAGAAATAACCGGTGTAAAAATTAGTGGTATGTTAACTCTAGTTGAAGCTTTGAGTAAATAAGATTCATGTTGTGATTCTGAATGTCAGAGTGACGATACTGAAATTGTTAATGATGGAGAAATTAATACTGAAATTATTAATGATTCTGAAGAAATTATTGATGATACACTTATTAATGATGAAGAAAATAATAATGATACTGAAGATACTGCCGAAATTATTAAAGATGAGCATACCGAATTTAAGAATTGTATTGACCATGTTATAGAAAATATTATGATAGAATATTGCGGTGATGAAGAATGTACATGTAATAATCAATAAATCTTTAAAAATGTAGTTTTTTATTAATAATAATAACAAAGAAATATTTATTAAATTCTATGATAAACTTTATTACATAAATATAAAACAGATGCTCCAGTTAATAGTTTTAATAGAAACTTGCAATTTGCAATATAAATATCTGAGCGTTTGGCTTTTGCGGTAACTTGAATAATCGCTGTCTATCCACCGTTTGTTTCTACCCACGGATCAATTTTTTTTCTATTACCTAAATAATGATAAATTAATAACAATATAAAGTAATATACCTCTATAGACCATTGGAAATAATTTTCATAGTAGGATTTAGATTTTAATATCATGTGTTTCATATACATTAATCCTATTATTATTCGCATCCATTTATTATTTTCATCAAACATGTAACTAAATATTGATTGGAATGCATTCTTTCTCTCCAATGTTGGCAAATTGAGAATTTTTTTCATAATCAAATGGGATGTATTCAACGATTTTCTCGGTACGGTTTACCATGAATTTTATGTTTTTAATGATATCATCTTCTTCTCTATTATTAGAGACCAGCTCATTCAACAAAGTTATAAAAAATTTAGTTTCTGGCATTTTATAAAAGTATTTGAAAGTGTAAGCTTATTTATACTATATTCGACCAATCAGAATCATGTAATACTAAGAAAATATGTAAAAATATATAATGGGAATGGTAATGATGATTTGTTGGCACTGTTAACATTAACTTCTTTCAATTTGTTGACACCACTGTTAACTGGTTGTTGTAATTTCATTATACGATTGAACTGATCAGTTGTTTTATTAGAATAAAATTTTATACTATATTGAACTTGATTCATCATTTTTTCATTAAGTTTACGATTTTCTTTCAATTCTAATATTGATTTTCTTAATTCATTTTTGATAATACCAATGGTCTTATTTAGATATATAATATCATCATATAATTCGTTTTAGCTCTTTTTAAAGTCTCATATGTATGTTCAAATCGGAATTCTAAATTACTCATTCTTTCAGATAATCTTTTGACTGGAGTTTTCAAATATCTAGGCCTATCTATCATATACAAAATATCCATCAATACTGCTGTATCAGGACATACACATCTTGTTGAATTTTTACCTTGAACGGTTACAACAATTGAGTTGACCATATTAAAAACTAATATTATTATTAAAATTTCTTTAATCATTTTCAAATCTATATAAATTAATATTTATTGTTTATAGCTAAAGATTTGTGTGTGTGTTTTCATTGGTCTAAATTAGTATAAAAGTAATTGTTATTTCAATTTTTTATCATTAAAATGGATGTACCGAGCACAGTTCAAGCTATGAATGAAATTAAACATTATGGTAATTTATTATTACTATTATTATTATTACTTGTTATTAAAGAACGTCTGGAATTCTATTATCCAGAAATACATGAAATTATGGATAAGCCACCATCAATAATTCCAGATTTGATATTCAATCATATATCAATATGGATATTTACTGTAATCGACGAGTTCCTATAGGATATCGAACAAAACAATTTGTCAAAAAATATGGAACCTGAATATCGCTGTGGTGATGGATGTCATTGCTGCGCTGCCCGATATCGAAAGTATGTTCAATGGGCTTTGAATAAAGCTCTTCAACAATATTACTATAGTAAAATTATCTCTTTATAAAAAAATTTTGTTGTATATGTCTTGGTTTTTGTTATATAGTAATAATATTAATAATAAAAATAATAATATTTATAAAATAATAATAAAAATAATAATATTTATAAAAATAATAATAAAAAATGTTTACAAAATATATATTACTTATAAAAGTAAGTATATATAATATAAATTAAAAATGATTAAAAAATCCGTGACCTTAAAAAAATTTGAATGACCTTCAAAAAATTTTGAATGACCTTGAGAAAAAATATACTTTTCAACATAGAAAATTTTTTGAAAAATTTTTGAAAAATTTTCTGTTTTGGTTTAGCGGTGACATATAAAATCGTTTCAACATAGAAAAATTTTTGAAAAATTTTTTAATAATTTTCTGTTTTGGTCCAGCGGTGACATAAAATCGTGTACTTTTCAACATAGAAAAAATTTTGAAAAAATTTTTGAATGATCTTGAAAAATAATAATATTTTTAAAAATAATAATAAAAATAATAATATTTATAAAAAATAATAATAAAAATAATTTTCTGTTTTGGTCCAGCGGTGACATAAAATCGTGTACTTTTCAAAATAAAAAAAATTTTGAAAAAATTTTTGAATGACCTTGAGAAAATATGTACTTTTCAACATAGAAAAATTTTTGAAATTTTTTTTGAATTACCTTGACCTACTTTTGAATGACCTTAAAAAATAACAAATTTTTTAAAAATAATAATAAAAATAATAATATTTATAAAAAATAATAATAAAAATAATAATTAAATAGAATAAAATTTACAAAATATATACTACTTATAAAAGTAAGTAGACATATTATAATAGAAAAATTATTAAAAATTCCGTGACCTTGAAAATTTTTTTGAATGACCTTGTAAAGTATGATGAGTCATCCAATGACCTTGAATGAGTCATGGTATTTGTTTAAATGACCTTGAAATTTTTTGATGAGTCACGGTCTTTGTTTCAATGCCATCAAATGAGTCATTGTCTTTGTTTCAAAAATTGCTGTACTTTTAAAATTTGTACTTTTAGACTTAGAAAATTTTTTTGCCCCGGGGGGTTATGTGGTCCAGCGGTGACATATCCATCTACTGTCTTGAAAATTGTTTAAATATATCAGTAATATATCATGAAAACCCAGCACCATGATAACTTAAAATACAATATACAACATCAACTAAACACTCTAAAATTTGAGAGAACATAAATAAATATAAAATCAAAAACATAAAAATAAAATAAAATAAATACAAAATGCATCAAGAATCGCACGAAATTTACATAAAAAATAACATAATAACAAGAAAATTTGAATAGTAAAATTTAGTGGATTAAATGAGTTAAAATAAAATATTTTTGGTTGAATAAATTTATTTAAAAATTTACGAAATAAATTGCCAATTTAACCCTTAAATGCATGACTTAATTTTTTTCGTTTTTTTAAATTTGACGCTTTGTAATAAAGTAACTACAATAGCTGCTATATTCACGCTGGTCACATCATGTGCATGCGCAGAACTATGTAGCCTGTCCACTGTAACATGTATTGCATCAATATTTTATTTCTGTGCAATGTATGAGCTTCAATATTGGTATGTTGCCAAATGGCAACACGATGCATTTAAGGGTTAAATTATGAAAATAATAAAAATTTAATTTAGATAACACAATTAATTTCAAGGTCAAATTTTGCTTTATCGCAATTAAAATAACATGCAAGGTTAAGGTCAAATTATAGGTATATATACTGATGTATTTTGACAAATTAAAAACTACTTTGCCACATTATTTTCAAATGTAATTCACACTCTTACTTTTCAGTATTATTTTTGCAGCATTAATTTGCAATCGTATTTTCAGTTGGTATGCATCGACGTATGATTTGAAAATGAAGGCGTACCTACTATATGAATGAATTTATTGATTGATTAAATGACTTGCGATGAAGCGAGTGAACAATGTTTATGCAAATAAACTTCCTATTGATATGTGACATGCCAAATAAACAATTTTATGCATCGTAGCTTTTACCCAATTTATATGGTAATATTTATTTATTTTTCGGCCTACAGCTACACACCGGCAAATAATTAAAATCATATATCCCTATCGAGCGGTGTAAGTGCGATTCAATATCTCGTGCCCTTGAGAAACCTCGCCGTGAATAACGACGGGCTCGAACGTCAAATCACTGAACTAAATAGTGAAAGAGAGTAGCTCGAGGGTGGGTCTTTTGGCTCAACTTTCTAGCAATCAATTTCGATAAAATCGACATAAAATTTTAAACAACAATCGGCTCAAAATCACTAACACCGAGTAGTCCAGTGAGCACTCATTAAATATTATATGAACATAAATAGATCATAAGGACAAAGAGAAGGAAAAGGTAGCGGGGAAGATAGC
Organism: Schmidtea mediterranea; assembly: GCA_022537955.1. Taxonomy (NCBI): domain Eukaryota; kingdom Metazoa; phylum Platyhelminthes; order Tricladida; family Dugesiidae; genus Schmidtea; species Schmidtea mediterranea. The sequence goes on along the minus strand of JAKGRZ010000040.1, from coordinate 77,902 downwards.
GAAATCGTTGCAACAGTTAAAATGAATAGCCATCGGAAAAAGATTAATCCGAACGACCAAAATCATGAAAAGGAATATTTTAAATAAACCTTAAAAACTAAGTAAATTGTTTTGAGTTGAGACGGAAAATATGGGTGGAACGCTGTGCAAATGTTCGGAAATAATTAAAATATTTATCATAAAATTGTAAAATAATGGCGGAATGCTGCTCAAATTTTCCGAATTAATCAAAATACTCTATCAAAAATTGTAAAATAAGAGTGGAACACGCCTCAATTGTTAGTATAATATTCTGATAAAAATGTAAAATAAGGGCGGAACGCTGCTAAAATATCTGAAATAACAAAAATATTTTATCGAAAACTGTAAAATGAGGATAAAGTACAGTTAAATTTTGATATAAGTAAAATGTTTTTATAAAGTTGAGGAATAAGGGCAGATCCCTACAAAAAATTTAATAATAATAATAATAATAATAATAATAATAATAATAATAATAATAATAATAATAATAACAATAATAATAATAATAATATTAATAATAATATTAATAATAATATTAATAATAATATTAATAATAATTATATTAATAATAATATTAATAATAATATTATTAATAATAATAATAATAATAATTATAATAATAACAATAATAATAATAATAATAATAATAATAATTATTATTATTATTATTATAATAAATATAATGGTAATGGTAGTAATAAGAATAATAATAGTGGTAGTAGATAATGGATTAGAGTAATACATCTAATAGTAACAATGATAATGCTAGTGACAATAATAGTAGACATAGTAGTTGATGAAATTATTTTAATAGAAAATAGCGATGATTCGAATATCGGTAAATTTATTTATTAAATTAATAATTATTAAATGTTTTTTTCAGAAATTATTAATGAATGTATTACGGTTGATCTGGATGAAATTACTGATACACCAGCCACAGTTTCTATGGAGGATAATGCAACAGTTCCGGATTATGCCACCGTTTCTAGTGAAGATATGCTGGTGGATGTTCATGATGAAATATATTATAAAAAATGTAAGATTTTATTTATTTTTAATGACTATAGGACAATTTTTAAGATATAAGTTAATAATATGTAAAGTCTTATAATAACATTATTATAATACTTTTAATATCATATATTTATAATAAGAATAGAAACATTATTTTACGAGATCTATTGAAATATCTACTTTTATGAATTACTTGAAGAAATATCTGCTTTTTATGAATTTAAATATTACGATATCTATTGAATTATTTTACGATATGTTTTTTATGAATTGAAATTTTACGATATCTATTGAATTATTTGAAGAAATATCTACTTTTTTTATGAATTATTTAAAGAAATATCTACTTTTTTATGAATTATTTAAAGAAATATTTACTTTTTATGGATTATTTAAAGAAATACCTGATTTTAATGAATTATTTAAAGAAATATCTACTTTTATTAATTGAAATTTTACGATATCAATTGAATTATTTTACGATATCTATTGAATTATTTAAAGAAATATCTGCTTTTAATGAATTGAAATTTTACGATATCTATTGAATTGAAATATTATTTTTTATTAAAATATTCACATAGTTAACAATTTTATCATCATTTATACATTATTATTTGATTCATATATGATTTAAATAATAATAAACAATTGATAATAATTTACATATTCTTCAGGTCGATTATATAAAAACTACTGCCAATCGGCAATTGGGCATAATTCTAAATGCCATAAGACTATGAAACGTTACTATGGTCATAGATTCTATGGCACCGACTTTTTTATTTGCCCTAAATGCGACACCGCCCATGATATTGAATATTTAGAGTTTTATAAGGAACACTCTACCTATTTAAATTAATTTAAAATTAATAAAAAGACATTATTTCAAATGATTAATGTGAAAAATGTTAATAATAATAATAGGTCAAATAATAATAATAGTACAAATAATAATAATAACACAAATAATAATAAAAAATCAAAATGACCTGCTGATAAAATCGTGCCTTGTATTCCTGCTAAAATTAAAAAAATTGAAACTATTTTTATTAGTGATGATGAATCTAAAAAGAATCAAATATGGGGTTCGGTAAATAACGAAATAAATATAAACGATAAACCTGAAATAGAGGTTGACTTAAGGGGTTCCCGTAAAAATATTCGATTTGATTTAGAAAATCAAAACCTTATTCAAATCGTCCTAACAGATAAACTTATAAATAAATTAAAAAATGAAATAAAGAAAATGGGATATGTAAAAGTCCAGTTTACAGCTCTCATTCAATTCGAAAAAGATGGTGAAATAAAAGATAATTTCTTTTTTAATAGCGCGAGTGTCTTCTCCGATAGTTTTTTTACTGATGGGGTGAGTCGATTAAATGAGAAAATCGAAAAATTCACGTATTTGGGAAGTGGATGGTGCGTAGTTAAGATTCGTTTATTCGATTTTATTTTAACCACATATTATCCAATAAGTCGATTAGCTGTACATAGTTTTATCCCTAAACCTGAATCTCTAGTAGGTAAAAAGGCGATTGTAAATGTTAAAAACACAGATCATTCGTGTTTTATATATAGTGTTTTAGTGATTTTAAAGCGCGATACAATTTTAAAGCATAAGGACCCTGTTTTTTCTTACACAACTTTTATGGACGAATTAAATTAAGATCCAATTACTGATTGTCCAATTAGACTCAGTAGCATCCCGATTTTGAGAGAAACAATATCGAGTTAAAATTGGCAATCAATGTTTTTGAATATAAGACCACCCCTTCTAAGCAATTGAATGATATTGATTCGTACCCCACCATCCTCCCCTCATCTTAATTCACCGAACAAACGTTATCAACGGTAATCCTTTTAATCTTTTATTATTACAAGACGGTGATAATTATCATTATACCGCCATTTTAATTTGAATAAACGTATGAATTGCCATTCTAGTAGTGAATGTAATACCATAATTAGCGTAAAATGGTGTCCCCATTGTTTAAACGGTTTTTCTCTTGATAAAACATTTAAGGCACATGTTGATTTGTACGCTAAAAATCAAATAGGAAAAACCCTATACACGCTCCCTGAAAATAAAAATTTGACATTTAAAAACTATTTTAAAATGATTACCCAGCCATTCGTAATTTATGCGAACTTTGAGGCTGTTTTGCCTAAAGACATAACACATCACCAAATACACATACCGATATCAGTAGGCTTATTATTAATTAATAATTATACAAACACAACACAATATTTTAATTTTATAGGCTTGGAATATGTTTTGGAGTTTTTAAAGAAAGTAGAGGAAATTGCTGTCACAATTGTCCTACCTTATTATGAAAATCATGGTAACAAACCTATGAATAATCTTACATCTAATGAGGAACAGCAGTTCATCGCATGTAGAACTTGCTATCTTTGTAAAAATTCTATTAGAAATAAGGTTATGGACCATGATCATTTTACAGGTCAGTATCTTGGTGCTGCGTAACTGTAATATTGATAGGAGAATAAGTAAGCAGTTACACATAGTGTTTCACAATTTGAGAGGGTATGACCTTCATCACATTTTAAAGTATGGTTTGAATGAATTTCCATCTTGGAAATAAAATATCATTCCTACCACCACTGAGAAATTCATTTCGTTAATTGTAAATATAAAGAAAATTCGCTGTTAGATTTATAGATAGTATGAAATTTGTAAATTGCTCTTTAGCCAAGGCTGTGAAAACTCTTACTGATCTACCTCTAACTTGTTCTGCTTTTGATAGTCTTATTGTAAAGGCAACGGGTATCTTTCCTTATGATTTTGCAATATCACTAGAGGTCTTTGAATCGACTTATGAACTACCTCCAAAATGGGATTCTGTATCTGATGATGAATACGCTACAGCCCAACTAATTTGGACACAGCAAAATTGCACTACAAATTTAGATTATATGTTAACTTATCTAAATTTTTACTTATTCCTCCTTGCAGACTATTTTCAGCAATTTCGCGACAAGGCTATTGCTTACAATGGTTTAGAACTTCTGAAATTTTATGGAATTCCTGGTATGTCATGGGCGTCCGCTCTCATGACATTAAAGAAACCCATAGAACTTCTGCAGGACATGGAAATGTTTAATTTCTATGAGGGTGGAATACGGGGTGGGTTAACATTTGTTAACAAACATCATATTTCAAGTTCTGAAGATACACAACTCTTGTATATTGATATTAATAATTTATATGGTTGGGCACTTAGCCAAAACCTTCCGTATGGTGATTTTGTTTGGGTGCATGAGAATCTGAATGATGTGCTGAGTGAATGTGTGAATGCGAATATTGAATTCCTTCCGTATGGCTATACAATAAAAGTTGACATCAATATCCCAGAGCGTGTGCATCAGTATTTGAATGACTTTCTGCTTGTTCCGGAAAAAATGTGTCCGCCCAATTCAAAAGTTGAGAAGTTAATGCTCACGCATTACAGTAAGAAGAACCATGTTCTTCATTGGAGACTTCTCAAGCTGTATATAGAATTGGGTACGGAAGTTAAGTGTATTCATAGAGCAATTAAATTTAAACAGGCACCTATTTTTAAAGATTATATTCAGAGAAATACATATTTACGCTCAAACTCAAAGTGCGAGCTTCATAGAGATTTATACAAATTATTTAATAATAGCTTATATAGGAAGTCCATTGAGAATTTGAAAAAACGGATGAATTTGAGGCTATGCAATTCAGCTGAAAAGATGATTGTATATTCCTCAAAACCGACTTTCAAAAAGTCCATTAAAATATTGGATGATTTGATTGCTGCTCATCTGAACAAAGACTCTATATGTTTAGACAGACCCAGCTACATCGGCCAATCCTGTCTAAGCTGCGGATGTACCAATTACAATATAATAAATTGGCAAAATATAGATATGGATTCGACTGTGATATTAATATCGTTGCCGGCGACACGGATTTGTTTTTCATTGAGGTTAAGCACTGTAAGCTTGACATTCTTTTGCCAGCAATGATAAGAGACCACCTTTTAGATATCTCAAATTACGACATGGCACATCCCTTATACTCGAGGAAACTAGATTCTGTGATAGGTAAATTTAAAGACGAGAGTAAAGGTCTCGGGTATAAGGAGTGGGTTTTCTTAAGACCCAAGTGCTATAGTTTATTACGGAAATCCGGCACAATGAGGGCTATGAGGGTGCGGTTGTTGGGTACTGACATCAGACATCAGTTGTATTTGGATTGCTACAATAAGAACGCAGTATTCACAGTACCTCAAAGTAGGATAGGGACGCCGAACCACCAGTTGTATACATTTAGAAACAGTAAAATCGCTTTGAGTAATAACGATGATAAGCGATTATGGGTGGGGAAAAATACCAGTATCGCTTTTGGGCATTATTTTTGAGTTGCTGCCATAGATAGTGGTCAAGTAATAGATGATAGACCAAATTTATTGGATGAGCCGCTTTTCGGTGGTTTGAGCCCCATTTTTTACGATGCAACAGAATACAGTGATACTGAAGATGAAGTTGGGCAGCGTTTCGGTGGTTTAAGTCCCAGTTTTGAGGACAGTGATGAGAACATTGATATTGACGACGAATTGTTGTCGGATTGATTAAAATAAATATTTTTTAAAAATCAGTATTTTGTTCAATTTTTTAATTTATTCCGTATATTTGAAAAACTTGTTATAGTTTTCATTTTTTATTTTGAAAACTTGTTATAATTTTCATTTTTATAATAATAATTTTTTAGAATTTTATTTTTAAACTTATTATAATTTGTTATCTCGAAATATAATAACTTTTAATATATTTTCATGACGAGTTCCCAGAGTGAAGAAACGCGAACAATAACTTGTGTTAACCGACATGAATTGTTTTTATGAATCTTTAAATGTATTTTTGTTTGTATTTATTATTATTAGTTATTCATTGTTTTATATTATAAGTAGTAATATTAATAATAAGTAATCATACTAAGTAATCATATTAATAATAATAATAATAATAATAATAATAAGTAATCATACTAAGTTATCATAATAATAATCATATTAATAATAATAATAATATTCATTATAATCACTATAATAAGTAATAATCATTTTAATTATAGTATAATAATAATAAAAAGATTTAATAATAATAATAATAATAATATAATAATAATAAAATAATATTAACAATTAAAATACTACTTATGAAAATAAGTAGTAAATTTAAATTTAAAATTTTTTAAAAATAATATGAACTTTAGAATTTTTTTTGATAAATCATGGTCTTTGTTTAAATGACCTTGAAAAAATATGACTCATTCAATGACCTTGAAAAATTTTGAATGACCTCGAAAAATGTAATGACTCATCCAATGACCTTGAATGAATCATCGTCTTTGTTTAAATAACCTTGGAATTTTTTAATGGGTCATCCAGTGACCTTGAGAAAATTTGAATGACCTTGAGAAAATTTTTATGAGTCATGGTCTTTGATTAAATCATCTCAAAAAAATATGATGAATCATCCAATGACCTTGAGAAACTTTGATGAGTCATGGTCTTTGGTTAAATGACCTTGAGAAACCCTTGAATTACCTTGAAAATTATGATGAGTCATTGTCTTTGACATACAAAAATCTGTACTTTTATACTTAGAAATTTTTTTCACCGGGGGAGGGAGGGGGTATATGTCTTTGTCCCAGTGGACCTGTATCTCACTACTCAGTGTCAAGTCATACGATAGTGTCAGAAAAATTCTTAACCCGGTCATTAAATCAATGTCATGTAATGTGTTAAATATTATAGGAAAATTAAAAGCCAAGTTAATCATTAGGGATAAGGAAATAACTCATTGGGTATCAGTGATGAGAAAAAGTCCAGTAAAATTTCTTATTGGCATGGACATTATGGTGCAACTACAAGGGATTTCTCTTGATTTGAAAACCGGAAATTTGGTAAAGACCAGACAGGGGAAATTGTGCATAGAGCCGGGAAAGTCTTTCTAAATCAAACATTAGAAATGCCACCGAACAGTGAAGTAATATATTATGCTAATGTAATGAATGCAACAGAGAAGGATTGTATTTTTGAACCAAACAAAAACTAATCGAAAAGTACGATGTACCTATGTGTGATGAAATAGTAAAAGTCAAAAACAAATCAGTACCAGTGAGAATAACTAAATACAGTATGAAGTCCATTCAAATGAAAAGAAAAACGAAATTGGGAAAATTAACAAAAATTAAATCCGAAGACGTTCAGAAGTTACCTAGAAATTTATAAAAACCTCAAGTTATAAGTGATGATTTAACAATAGAGCAAAACCAAGAATTCACGGTATTATTAAAAAAATATGAAAATATATTTGCAAAGCATGAGTAGGATTTGGGACTTACTAAAATAATTGAGCACGAGATATCGTTAATATACGAAACCCCAATCAAGCTACGGCCGTATAGAATTCCATATATACATCAAGAGGAAAGTGACCGGCAAATCAAAGCAATGAAGGAATTCAAAATAATTCGAAATAGTTCATCACCATTTTTATCATCTATAGTGGTAGTGAAAAAGAAAGATGGTGACTTAAGATTTTGTGTTGATTATAGGAAATTAAACCAAGTTACTAGAAAGGATACATATCCTATACCAGTCCCACAAGAAATGTTTGATCAAATTGGGGAGGTGCAATTCTTTACGGTAATTGATCTCAATAAAAGGTATAACGAATTTAAAGTTAAAGAGGAAGATAGAAGGAAAACGGCATTTTCAGACGGTAAAGGCCTGTTTGAGTTTAATGTGTTACTGTTCGGATTAAGTGGAGCACCTATAACATTTCAGAGGGGTATGAACTTTGTTTTGCGTGACATCCCGCACGTATTAGTATACATCGACGACGTAATATTATTCTCTATTAATTTTCACGAACATTTGAAAGATGTAAAAACGGTATTAAAGCGATTTTTCGATGCAAACTTGAAAATAAAGCCGTCAAAGTGCGAATGGAGCAAATCAGAAGTTGTGTATGCTGGTCATATAATTTCAAGACGAGGTTTGCAACCAAATCCAGAAAACGTGAAGAAATTGAGAAATATCCGATCATCAAAGATGTGGATTAAGTTCGACAATTTCTTGGATTAGCCAGTTACTACAGAAAATTTATAAAACATTTCTCACATGTCACAACCTTTAAATATGTTATTAAAAAAGCAGACCAAAGTTAAATGGGCAACGGCTCAGCAAGAATCTTTCGTCAAACTCAAAGAAAGCTTAATAAACCAGCCAATATTAAGATGCCAAATTTTAAAAAATCATTTATATTAATGACAGATGCCAGTAATTTTTCAATAGGAGCTGTATTAGCGACAGCAAGTCGAAGGTAGAAAGATCATGTTATTGCTTATGCCAGTCGATCATTAAAATCTCATGAAAAGAATTATTCAGCAATTGAAAAAGAGACGTTTGTTTTAGTTTATGGGATAACTAATTTACGACAATACTTAGTTGGAAGAAAATTTGTCGTTTTCATGGATCATAATCCGTTACAATGGCTAATGAAGCACAGAGATTCGGCTAGTAAGTTAATCAAATGGTCGATTGAGTTGCAACACAATATGACTTCGAGATAAAGTACCGTACACGAAAGTCGCATACAAATGCAGACGCTATATCAAGAATACCCGAGGAAGATAATACTGTTTTAAGTAAAATCAATTACGGTGATACAATATTTATGGCTATTAAAATGGCAAATAATATCGAAAACTTACAAAATGATGATGATGATGAACTAAACCAATTACGTTAACATGCGGTCACAATCAAGAAACAGAGTGACTGGAACCATGTTGTCGAAGAAAAACATAAATACGTTATCCATGATGGTTTATTAAAAGGTGTAAAAAATGGAACTTTATCAATTTTCGTTTCTACAAAACATCGAAAAAAATTACTGTTGTTATATCATTATGGAGCATTAGGAGGACATTTATCAGCTCGAAAAACACTATCAAGATTGAAATAAAAGTATTATTGGGATACTATGGAAAGAGATGTTAGACAATGGTGTCATACATGTGCAGTATGTTTAACTAGAAGAAACACAGGACGGAAGATAAAGGTTCCTTAAATATCTATGTCCGTTCCAGAAGCACCAATGGAAATGATAGCAATGGACATTGTTGGTCCACTACCAGAAACAACTAGCGGAAACAAATATATCATTGTGTTTTGTGATTATTTAACTAAATGGCCTGAAACTTATGCGATGCAAAATCAGAAAGCAGAAACAGCGGCAAGAATATTTGTGGAAAACATTATTTTTAGGAACGGAGCGCCAAAGAAACTGATCACAGACCAAAGGACGAATTTTCAAAGTGATTTATTCAAGTCAATAACGGAACTATTTAGTATATTGAAACTAAGCACATCTCCTTATTATCCACAAACAGATGGTCTAGTGGAGATATTTAACGGTACATTAATTAATATGATATCATCATATGTAAACCGGGAGCAGAAGGACTGGAATTTGTTTATCAAAACTTCCTTATTTGCGTACCGCAATGCAGTAAACGAAAGTACGGGTGAAACACCTTTTTATCTCATGTATTTACGGTGGAACATTATGCCAATTGATCTTGAATTTCAGCCACGTATTTCTCAATATATGGACGTAACTGATTATAAAGTAATTATGCAAGAACGACTGCAATGAGTTTGGATCAAAGCTGGACTTAAAATAAAAGATCACCAATAAGCTTATAAAGAATGCTATGATAAGCGCGCGTATGCACATGATATTAAAGTCGGAGATTTTGTGTATATAAATAAACCCGAGCCTACGAAAGGGTTATCAGTAAAACTACAGAGACCATTTAAAGGACCATATTTAGTATGTGATACAACAGAAATGAATTATGAATATCCCTGGTTAATTACACAATGAGATTCAAAAAGTAATAATACGAAAATACAAAATATTATTCGTATCAATATTTGGATAAAAGAATTATGGAACCGAGTATCAATTGAACTAGTGCTTAACGGGATTAATGTGTATTGGGAACCTCCGGAACCCCAACAAGTAAAACCGGTTTTCCAACACCATGCCATAGATACATTAAATAGCAGGAAGCCATTTATAAAGTATGTTGATTTAAAATTGTTTCAGACATATACTGTCCTAATTCATTATTACGAAAACTCCCCATATGAAAACGGAACGGATAGTGACAATCAGTGGGTCAACATTCATTCCGATCAACAAATGCTACGAGTAATGAATGAAACAAATCGAGTGACTTTTGATTATGTTAATCAATCCATAAAAGTTGCCAGACATGCAAATCTAAATCAAAAAGTGGTTCTATATTACTTTGGGAAAATTCAATCGGTACTAAAAGGCGAGAATAAATCTCAAATATTAACTTTTCGACGGTTGTCATCGACATTAACCTCAAAACTGGTGTTTGTAAAAATCAAATATTATCGACGTAATCTATTTTCTGACTTATGGAAACTAATAATTGTGGAAGACAAACTTGTTCAAACTCCTCATCACGGTATTGAAATAAATATCTACCGGAATCAAACCAAGTTATTCTAATCCCACAATCAGCCAATGAAATCCACTTTTCGTATACCAATGTGTCTATTGCGAACAATAAAACTATATCATTAACACTAAATGATAATGAATTTGCGTGCATAACACTATTCGTGACGATCATTATTATAACAATATGTGTCGCGATTCTCATTGCCATTGTTCTATATGAATCCCGATTATTATCTAAATCTTCTGTGAATCAATCCAGGACTCCAATACCTTGGATTGGCAATGTAGAAATATTTGTGTAGTGAGACATAATTTTGCATGCAATTTGATAAAGTAGTGTTAGGGTTATCGGTGAATTTAATAGGATGTATTGTCAATCTGACTCCAAGCGTGCTTTTAAACAACAGTAATGAACTCCAAACGATATAAGCTTTAATGATTAATATACTTTATTTCCACTTTAAAATGACACAAAGAATTATTTATTACAGTCACGACTTGATGCTTATTACGACCCTTCGAGAAGAATAGCACTTTTCGGATCAATTGGATATCACAATCACTTGACTACTGTGACGGGTTTCAGAGATCAGTAACTCTGATTTAGTTGATTTGCTTTGACTTCGCTTAATTTCTGTTTCAAATTTCTCTTTTACTTGATTTCAACTTTAAGTTTTCTCCAAATTTCTCTTTAATACCTTTCTTCAATAATTTTCTGTAATTTTCTCCTTTCCAATTATTCGTCGAATTCTATCCAATTTTTCTCTTATCTCTTTTTGTCTTTTCTCTCTTCAACCGCGTTCCCTTTTTATACTCCGTTTATCAATAACACTTACTGATGTCAATCAGAATTTTCAATATCTTTTACCGCTAATTCCATTTGGGCCTCTATAATCAATGGCAGCTGTCCAGATAAATAATTTTTAAGAGATGCTCTTTCCCGGATTCCCAAACAACATTCCTTCCTTTATCTTGAAAGGGCTTTCGAGATAACGTGCAAATTTTGCTTTTGTTTTTGTTTTCCTAAATTTGCACTTGTTAATTATAAATGACCTTTAATTTAATTGTATGTTTTATTGATTTTCTCTTATTCCTTTCTCGTTATTCAACATTTCTTTTTCATTCCCTTTTTATTAAGCTCCAGACCACATCTTAATCACTTATTATTGTTTCTCCCAATCATTTTACATGTTTATTAATTATTTTACTCTATTATTTAGGTATTCTCAACAGTATTAATAGTGTAATAGCAGTTAAATCAATTATTTTATGAATATTGTTAGCACTTTGTGTGAATCTGCCCTTTTTCATATGATGCTAAAAAATCAATTTGATTGGCTGATGCGGGATTAGGGGGGTAATGGAAAATAAAATGCAAAAAAATGATTTTAAAAGTATATAAGGCAGGGGTGAATCCATATAACCAAACAAATATTTAAAATATTCTCAAATTTTTCAAATTTTCAAATCGGTAAATTATTATTATTATTATTAATATTATTATTATTATTATTAGTTATTATTATTATTATTATTATTATTATTATTATCACTAATTATTATTGTTATTATTATTAGTATCATTATTGTTATTATTATTAATAGTAAAGTTACTATTATCATTATTAGGTATAATTATAGTTATTATAGGGAGGTGTCTGTTGGAAGTCAAAATAAATAAATATATTTGATACCGATTCATCTATCCTATCAATAGCTTCCCACTACAAATAAATTCTGACGAGATTTTAGCAAACATCGTTCTTAATGACCACAATGAATCATTCCACTACGTCACGATGCTCTTCCCAAAATTTATCTGCCCACTCCGACCGACGTCACCATAGGCTGCCATTGGTTTTACAATGGCGCTTAGCGGGTAGAGACCGGCATGTTTCGACCAGAACTCGTCACAGACAGCCGAGGTTTCGAAAGCTACTACAACTAGCGAAAATTAACTTGCAAGCCGAGCTAACAATTTGCCCTTTCGATTCTATTACAATACTTATGATAAAGAATTAAGGGGGACTCGCCAGTGACACCAATTGATACCACGAATATCCAGAGCAAAAAGAAAGTTTAAAATAAAACTATATTTTTAATATATACAATTCAACAAAATACAATCCTTACTTCTAAAATTTTTTAAATGGCATTAAAAATTTCAAAGTTCAAAATTAATAAGTTATGTAATTATGAAATTGACAACTGCTTATATAGTTGTTCTGTGCTTTTGTGCGACCAATAGGCCATTTTTCGCGATTTTTGAGGGTTTTTAATGATTTTATTAAATTTAAATTATTTTTATAATTTTCCTTCATTTTTCATTATTTTTTGATGCATCATTTATTTTTATTTTTATTATTAATTTTTGATCATTTTCCTTTTTTACTCTTAAAAAGTTAGCTTTTTGGTCGCCGCTTACGCCTATATATTTTCTAAACCTTCTTTTGCAAGGTTTTGGTGGTTTAATGTTTCCATTGTATCACTGTCTGCTGCTGTCGGCTTTCTTTTAATTTTATTAAATTTGTTTTAATTATAAATTGTTTTATTTTTAATTTAGTATTTTATTTTTTATTTTAAGTATCTGCTTGCGGTGCGTGTGTGTGTACAGTGGCTATTTTCACAATTTTATTTTTTTGTTTTAATTAAACACAAAAATGTTATTTTTTTTAATTTGGCTTTAAGCCCAATAATATATACAGATTTCAACAAAGACTTTAACTCATAATATGACAAAAAAATAAAAAAATATTAAATATATAAAACAAACAAAAATTCAATAAACAGCAATAATAATTTTGATTGTCATGCTGCTTTGGTTATAAATTTATCCAAAGTTTGCTGAATTGTCAGCGCTAATTTTCCAAATAAATTTCCATGTAGGAATTGATAGCGCCACACGCCAATCGTGTCACTTTTGAGCTACGATTTTCGTCAGGACCATTATTTGAAAAAAATCCCATTGCGTGGGAAATCAATTGCATCGCTTCCGATATATGACCAGTCGTTAAATTTTTTTCTTCTGGAATCACATCATGTGTATCAGTGTTGTACTCCAGCGCATGCTCAATATTCATAACAATCAAATCGTAGTTATTAAACTACTCATCATGTGATATCGATAGCTCATCAATATCGTTTTCTTAAATACCTTCAAAGTTCAGCAAGTTCTCTACGAACGATTGGTATAGCATGAACGAATTATGCTACAAATTTTTTATATATTTTCACTGCTAGATGACGAATTCATTTGAAGATCATTAAAAATACTTACGGCTTTGTTTTGCATCACCATTTTGCTTATTGGCATCTTCCGTTGATTGTGTTTTTCTATCCAAATGCTAAGAACAGACTCCATTTTTACATTAAGTGCACTTTTTACTTTGGTAATTTGTTTAGACTGGAATGATGTAGCAGTTTTAGCAAAGTCTTTTATTTTGTCAGCATTTCGATTGCAAATTGTCCGTACTGTAGTAGGAGCTAATACGAGATTTCTTGCAATGTCAATAACCTTCTCCCCTGAATTGAAACATTTTAAAATTTCTAATTTTAGTTCTAAACTAATTTGTTTCCGCTTTTGACTCATTTTAATTTTTTGTCTAAAAAATGTATTCATTAAATAATTCATTAATTTGACATGCTGAAATATGTGGGACATTCCATTTATATAAAATTAAAAAACGCAAATCAAAATATTAACGACGAAACTTCGAAAACAACACAAATCGGGACGACACAAATCGAGGTTTTGATGTAAGTAACTTTTTTCTTATTTGGGTTTATTTAACAAAATAGTTCGTAAACAGAAAATGACCACAAAACTCATATATAAATCTTAATAAAAATTATATAAATGCCGACAAAAAAATTAAATCGAAGTAAAATTGTAATTAAGAGTTTCATTCTAATTGTTCCCAACTCCACACACTAGCATAGTTCACAGAATTTATACTTTCCGCATTTTTTTCTTTTGAACCAAGGAAGTTAACAATGAGCAGTTAGGTAGTTTTCCTCTTCAGTCACTGAAGAGCTTTAGGGTCTCGGTGCTGAATATTAAAATGATACCTATTGTTGGGCAAAAACTTATACGAGCCCTAAAATCGTAAATTTGTCACCTATATCTAAAATTATATCAACAAAATCCCCTTTTGGAAATTTGCGTAATCAGATTTATTTATCATTATAATGACTCAATATCAATCTTAATTCATCCAATATATTAAGTTTTACATTAACTTTCCTATTAACCACATTACTTTCAACCTTATGTTTATCGATATTACTGATTTTTCAAGCGTTTTATGCTGGTGGTGGCATTTATTACCTATTTCTTCTACCTATGGTTTGCTATATCTACAATTACATCGAATTGTCTTATACTGGGATGGTTATCATTCAGCGTGATTGTAAATACTAATACTTGTTCAGTAATTAGAAATGATTGGGAATCAACTTAGGTAATGTTATTTTATTATAGTGGATTTCTAGTGGAGTCCAGTTGTTCCTATAATTAGTGTATTTTATTAATTTATGGGTTTATTTTAAGTCGGGGCTTCGCGGCGCATACCTGACTTACTCTATTAATAACTATTATGGTTGGTTATCCTCCTGTTGACTCAGATTCCATCATTACAAATTTGTTATCTCTAATTTTTTCCTAGTCGTCTACTTACTCCGATTTACTTACCTTTTCTATTACTTTCACTGGATATTTATTTAGTTCATGAGGCAATTTGGGTTTATTTTTATCGTCGCTAAATTTATTTATTTGTTTATTTAATGGTGATTATAATGGCTGAAATTTGTTACCGTTAATTTTTGCTCTTCCTAAATTTATTTTGGATTATTTATTTCGAACTAATTTAACAAAAATCTATTTCAATTCAGTTTTCCATTATCGATTTCATTACACAATTATTTAATCACTAGCGTAATAATTGAGATTTATTCTCGTTAGATATTACAGATTTTTAATATTTATTTAATCACGATCATAGCAATGATTTACAACGCCCCTTCCCGTGATCCCTTTCCATTTGATCTTAAGAATATTTATGTCGATATTAGAATATTACGAGTGTCCACTGGACTACTCGGTGTGGTGATTTTGAGCCGTTTGTCGTTTAAGATTTTAGGTCGAATTTTCAGGAAATGGGATGCAGAAGGGTAGCCAAAAGACTACCTCCCCACTTCCCAATTTCCCCTATAACGGACAATATTGACGTTCCAGCTACTGTGTTCTCACGCCGTAGCTTTCACGGGTACAAACTATTGGCGGACTTACAACGCACTTACACAGTTTGGTTGGTGTGTATAGATTTTATTGACTTGCGGTGATGTGTCGGTGATGTCATTTAACTGGCATAATACATATTCATATTTGGCATACATTGTTTTATTCATCGCACATACGAACCTTTCCCACGACGACGCCTCAAAAGAGCTCATATGAGGATGTCTGGGTGCGACGTGGAGAAAGTCTTTGAACATTTCTTCACTCACATTGAAAATCCTGGTTAAAGAAATCTGCTTCAAGTATGCAAGACTAAATCAAACTGATTAAAGCGGGTTAAAACTAGTTTTTAGTTTCAATAACTGATTTTTTGATTAAAATTATGTGAAAATGAATCGGTATATATACCTATTGGACGACCCTAACCTTGCGTGTTAAATTTTATTTAGTAAAACAAAATTTGACCTTGTTATTTTCTAGTATATTCTAATCTTAATTTTATTATTTTGTAATTCAACTTGACAATTTTATTTTTTAATTTTTTAATTGAATTGTTTCCAATTCAAATCATTTAATTCTTGTTTTATTTTTATGGATTTTAGCAGTTTTGATAAATTGTCAAATTCTGGTCAAATTTTAATGTTCTCATTGTTGGCGTACTGGGTAGAATTAGTTTTGTTTTAATCTACACTCACTTATCGGAATCTACTTCCTCAACCACTCTTGCCTTTTCTAGGGTAATTCCTTTCTCATCCAGACGCCCCACAATTTTGACCTTACCACTGTATACCCATGGGCAAGCCCATGTTGGTACTGTATACAGCAGCCGAGAGTCCACAAGCAGGTGAGCCCCGTTTCCAAGACTACTCCTTGTGATAATCTCGCTTTTGGGTTCCTGACGGCCGATAGAAGGACCTACGTCTACCTAACTATTTTAACTCTCTCGACATCCATGCGCCCCTCCTCCATCATTTGCTGTCGATCTTATATATACGTCCTGCATACCCTTTTTTTCTCATGGTCCCTTCAATATATAGTTAAATATTTGGTATGGATTATCGTTTGACGCATGCTTACCGGAAGCTTGGTTACTTATTTATTTTTAGTCAATTTAATTTGGACAACATCAATTTTAGATATTTAATCAAGAAAACTTAGCTATTATAATTTAGGAATTTTCGAAGGGAAATTTTTATTAATGAACTTTGAAGAATTTGAATCCTCTAATTTTCTATTTTCCTATTTTAATTTCCTGATTTACTGAAAATAATCTTAAATTACTAACCTAGAAACTTGTTTTAAATTCGAAAAACTTTCATCCAAATAATACGCGAACATTCAAATATTTATATAAATTATTAAAATTGCTGTTAGATTTTTTAAGCTTAATAAACTTTTCTTGCTAATTTAAGGAAAAACAAAGTCATTCTAAGGTCCACATTACAACTTTTATTTACTATTATCATTCTTTTGTTAAAAAACATTCATTATAACCGGCCAACATCGGTTTTTTCAACAATTAAAATTACTCCATTTCCATTTTTTAGCTCAAATAAAACCTCCTAAGCATACTTCATACATACATATGGCTTTATAAACATCGTACCATGCTTATTTCAAACTTCAGACATTCATTCATGATTCAGTGAATTAGGAAAATCAAAAACTACTAAAAATAATGAGAATTACAAAATTCTACTTTTATTAAAATATACAAAATTTACAAAAAGAGATAAAATAAAATATAATTAAAATATATAGTAATAATCCAGTTTCTGTTTTTGCCGGCTCTACTCGTCGATATAGGTGGGTTACTGGGTACTGTTGTTTGTTTAAATCTGTGGTTACCCCGGTAACCCCATATAAATATTTCTTACTGCCAGCCGACACCCGTTGTTGAGCAACATTGGAAATGTGTTCGAGTGGGTGGATCATCCGCAAAAAGTGAGCGTTATTACTAATGCTATAATTGCTCGGACGACCTCTGGGTCCAACGAGCTGTCGTTAGAAGACGTGTGCTCGATTTTTAGATTGTCGGTCCCGTATGTCGTGAACTTTAATTTTGGAATTTATCATGGTATAAAAGGAATCCTACAATGATTTTTAGACTAGAAACACCTATAAAACCTCTGAAGATACCGTTTTCAATATCGGAAATATGTAATTATAAGACAAACATGTATGATTTACAGACTAAAACACATTCCAGAAGTTATTTAAAGCCTTATTCAACAATCGAGCGGCTTGGCGCTTCGCCCGCTCCTTTCGTCCCGGTCGATAATTATTCGACGTTGTTGTTGTTGTTGTTGGGGTTGCTGTTGGGGTTGTCATCGCCTCGCGGTAGGCCAGTTGAGCGGGAGCAAAGACGAGTGAGTAGGTGACAGCTGCCCCTTCTTGACAGGCGGACAGGGCAACTTCCAACCCCCATATCTGTTTTCGGAGATTCTGATTCATCTGTTTTTCGTCCGCCCATTCCTTCTGGGCTGCGGTAAGCCGTTAATGTATGGACTTGATCTTCTTTGGGTCCACCCAGGTGGCCTTTGTTTGCTGGATTTCACGGGTTAACTGAATGATCTGGTCATAGAGGGTCTTATTGGTTTGTTTGGCACGGGTCAGCTCTGTCCGTAGTATTTGGAGAGGTTCCATTTCTGTAATTAACGACATTGATTCTGATTTCATGAATAGTAAATTACTCAAACAATCATACAAATTGTGTGGCTTTAATTTATATAATAAACTAAAAAACGCAAAATTGAAATTAATTATTTATTGAACATGAAATTTGGGTTTATCGATTGTTAAGGGAATTCATGATGTCGACAGAGCCCTCAAAATTTCGGTTCGTAGTAGGCCGGGTAAATAGGTCTTCCTCAAAAATCATTACCGGACGCTTTGTATTGCGTACTGGTTTGGAGCTCGATCGCGTCGGGAAGGGATAGGACTCCGCGATCCTACCGTTGGCAATGTCGTCCTCGACGTTTGCCAGGTTTTTTTTTTTTTTTTTTAATTGGTTTTTACTCTCTTGCTGCCTTTCGGCCAATTGTGCGAGCGAGGCCTAGCACTTCACACTATTTAGTTTTTTATTCTACCTACACAAAACTGCAACGCAGATGAGATATCCGCATTGCCTCGTAAACATACTTTACACAAGACTAAAAGGGGGAGGAATAACATTTTTTGTAAATGATACATGTTCCCGGTATATGTGATAGCATGCAATCACCGCATTTGGGCATGCTATCCTGGCCAGAGATATGATCTCAGTTTTTGTCAATCCGATTTTAGAGAGAGGGGCATTATTCTTCTTATCCCATGTGCCCAGACATCCAATCACTATAGCAGATATGGTGGCCGTTTGATTAAAAGCCTTTCCAATCTGTAGGGATAGATCTTTGTACTTCACATAGTTGTCTTCTCTTGCTTTTTCAAAGCCTTCAACCGAGTCATAGGGTACTTTTAGGTCCAGAACATGTATATCTTTATTCCGTTTGGACCTAATTACCATGTCAGGTTTAAGCTTTGTTGGAATTGAGACATATTTGGGGGACTTCTCCACATCTATCTCAAAGCCAATTTTTTCAAGGAAGGCAACTATGCTAACTAGTACATTTTCATGCTTAACCCTTCGAGCGTTTGGTTTTGCACGACAATGATTGAAAACGTGTGTCTGGGTCTCCTCATCAAGATGGCAAAGTCTACATTTTGTGTTAAGATTATATTTTAGACGGTATGCACTGTAATTAAGATTTAAGATGTTATTTCTTGCCCGCACCAAGAAGCAGTACTGTGCATCATTAAGGGTATCACTAGCTATTAGGTATTTAGCAGTGATACTATCTCCAATAGAGGCTGCAATGTGTCCCTGTACTTACATCTTGTACCATTGCTCAGCATAATGGAGACCTACAAAGTCATGGAGCTCTTTAGAAAGAGTGTTAAGGTTACGATGATCTATATAAGAGGTACGCTTTTTGTAGACCATTTCAAGAGAGAATTTGTCTTCAGCGAATTTTAAGGAGATGCATATACTGAACTTTCTCTTGAGAGCCAGTGCTGATTTTTGGAATTTCACAAAGAAAGAGGTGTTGTGAAATTCCTTGCTGATCTCACAATTCATCCATTTCAGACCAGCTTCAAAGCTTTTACTTCCTCTAGAATGGGCAACTTCAGCTATCAACATATCTTTAAAGCCGAGATTGGAGGAGTGGAACAGTCTTGTTATTCCTGTAATGCTCTGAATAAGATATTCATCGATAGTAGCGGTAATACCAAGACCTCCCATTTTGCAGTGAGTATATAGGAAATAGTTATTAAGGGCCTGGAATTTATCTCCAATCATTGTTTTTAGCAATCCCTTAATTTTTTGATCGAAACCCAGCTGCTTTTCACGTCCTTGTGTAATTCGATTCCTATCACAGTCAAGGATTCTATGACCGATGATACAGTTGCGTAAGGAGAATATAAGCTTGGAATGGATAAATGTTTTGTATGCATTCAGCTTTTGTGATGGATGCAGATATGACATAAATAAGGATTTGGTTAGTGCCAGTGCAGAGTCAAGTCGACTATCAATATCTTGATTACGTTTGTAAGAGAAGTCAACTCCAAGATATCTGTACTTGTTATTTTCAGATATAGTTGGTATCTCTTCATCATATAGGTGTAGTTTTTTGTTAACTGAGCCAGCACTATTAATTGATAAATATCCCGATTTTGACGGTTTGAACTATAGGTTTGCAAAGCCCACCAATTTCACAGTGTTTTCCAAGGTTTTCCTGATTCCTTGATAAGAGTCTGAGAGAAGAACCAGATCATCAGCATATGCCAAAATACTGATGTTCAAATTGTGTAAGAGAAAGGGGTGATTATCCAAGATAGATTTTAGGATGTAATCAATTGACAGGCAGAAGAGTGGCCCAGTCTACCAGTAGGTTGACCCGTCTTTGGCGGTCCTTAAGGCATGCCAGAAATGCTCAAGTTTGATCATGGATTTCCTGGGCCGGGCTGGAGTCGCT
Source organism: Schmidtea mediterranea (assembly GCA_022537955.1). Classification (NCBI taxonomy): domain Eukaryota; kingdom Metazoa; phylum Platyhelminthes; order Tricladida; family Dugesiidae; genus Schmidtea; species Schmidtea mediterranea. Next base: position 57,046 of record JAKGRZ010000040.1, on the reverse strand, counting down.
TAGTTGTCTTTGTTGCCGAAATTGTTTCATCGTATCCTCCACCAGAAGCATGTCATCCCGCCGGTTTTCTCCGGGTTGGGGCATATCGGGTATTTTTCTCGACCGAAGTGTCGCCACGCTCGCCTCCACTGGTCGGCGACATGTGGGGGAACCCATATAAAAGGCCCTGATCTTTCTAAACAATATTATGACCATGTAAATTACTTATTTCGGAATTCATAATTAAAGGAAATAGGTGTCATTACTATCTGAGTGGCATACCCCTTAACAGTTTCATTATGTAGTGCATAATAGATAAAACAAATGAAATATGTATGTCGTCAAAATCTAGGCCGTACGCAAAAATAAAAAAAAATAAGCTATACAAAATGATTGCTAAGAAACAAATACTCTTGCCATGGAGTACGGCACTTTATTACTCAACACCCTTAAATAGGTACATCTACATGGGTCGAAGAAAGGAAAACATTATTTCAAGGAACAGAAAATTTAACTGTTATAACCAATGTTGACTTAAGATCTTTATCGAATTTTTTCGATGAACCTCCTTTTACCACAGATATCCTCAGTTAGTATCCATGAAAAAAAAATTGATCATGTGGAAGAATAAAATTGAACTTAACATGTACTTGGCGTCTGGCAGATTCCTCTCTACAAAGTCACTAATTCTGGCAGGAATTACTCACAAGAAATCTGTGTAATCATTGGGTACGAGTATTACTTCGAACTTCGAAAGTTATCCGCAAAAAATTGTATGATCATTCGATTATTAAGGTAAACTGCAAGAATATCTATAAAAATTCATATAACTATTGAATACCATCATTAAAGTAAACTTCAATAATATCCTGATATTTATGTGATTATTATCTACCATTATAAAATGAATTTCAAGGGAAAATTATTTACACGAAAATTCTTATAATTATTAGAGATACAATTAAGAAAATTGAATTTCGAAAATATTCACAAGGATTCGATTAATTATTACCATAGCGTCATAAAAATGAATTCCGAGGAAATCTACGAAAAGATTCCTATAATTATTGCAATACATTCCTCGAGATGAATTTAACAATTTATCTGCGAAAGATTTATGTAATTATTACCATACGTTTATTGAAATGAATTTAAAATCATTTACAAAAGATTTATATAATTAATACAATACATTTATTAAGACTAATTTACAAATTTATCTACAAAAGATTTATGTAATTATTACAATACATTTATTAAAATGGATTCCAAGAAATCTCTACGCTAGATTTATATAATTTTGGGAACAAAAATTATCTACGAAAAATTGGATAATCATTGAAAATGAGAATTAGAACTTACTCCAAGGTTGGGGATCTAGGTTCGAGGCCCTATCACTACTTGCTTCCCCGGTCGCTGTGTCCATGAAGTCTTGTTTCTGGTACATTCGTAAACAAAAATTTGGAAAAATGTCTATGATCGATTAGATTCGTCAGCGACTCTATTTATGGATTTTAACAGTTGGGGAACAGGAGTGTGCATGCGCACTACATCCCGCTCGGTGGTGTGTAATGTTCCCAGTATTTATCAGCGAGGGTGAGAAAATTTCGTGAAAATCAATACTTCCGAAAGTCAGTGACTGGGTTGGTTTAGTTTTTCTACTTATTTGTATAATTTTTTGTATTATGATTTCCAGTTGGGGTAATTAATCATTTTAGTTCACATTCCGGAGTTTATCCCATTCTGTCCTCATTGGATTAGTCTCTGATATGCCTTCGCTATTGGTGTGCGATATTCCTTTCATCAATTTGCAGGCTGTTAGGTTGGAATTTACGATTCATTCGGTGGATATAGTGCGATTCAGCCACTAGCGAGTAATTAGGTTTGTTTATTTTTACGAGATTTATTTTTTCAACTTCATTTATTTGTTTTACTTTTGCTAGATTTTTAAATTAGGGTTAAATAATCAGATTTGTTTTAGTAATATTTAATATATTGATTGCATTTGTATTGTTTTTCTAGGTTTTGGATCGGTGATTGAATAATCATATTTATCTTAGTAATATTTAGTATTTTGATTGCATTTATATTGTTTTCCTAGATTTTGGATCGGTGGTTGAATAATCAGATTTATTTTAGTAATATTTAATATATTGATTGCATTTATATTGTTTTTCTAGATTTGGATCGGGTCATATTATATTTTCAGTTGTGCTGTATTCAATGAAAAGCATTTTTATTAATTATGGATGCTGAATTTTTTAGTTTTATCCCCCAGTTATCGAAGTGGAATTCTCTAACAACCAAATGCTTGCCTGCGTTTGCCGCTTATTCATTATCTCAAAGTAAACCTTTTCCGGATATTCTTAGTTCTCGATTTTGTTTTAGAAAGTGATTAAAGGGATATTCTATTTATTAATTGCGTATTTGGTAAGGTTCGAATTCTATTTCCCTAATGTCATTATATTAATTCTAGACGGATTCTTACTATTCATTTGCTAAATTTTATTTGGAGTAATTTTGTCAGGTTTGAAATTTATCTTTACTATTATCGTTATATTAACTTTAGACAGGTTTTAACTATTTAATTTGGGTATCCTTAATTGATTTTTGGTGGAATTTGGCGATTAATTTTAGGCGGAATCTAGCTATTCGTTAGACGAGTTTTTATTCGAAAAAATGAATTTTGCCAGGTATGAATTGCATGCTTCCTATTGTCGTTAGGTTAATTTTATAGGCGCAAACTCTGACTATTGATTCAATATTATCGGAAGGATCTTGGCCCATCTATGTTTCTTTTCTATGCCGATGGAGAGTGAGGACATGGCTTACCTTATAAAAAATACAAATGAATTTATATTGTGGTGGACTTTTCTCATTTATTCTTTTAATAATTCGCATTTTTTATCTGTAGTATTCAGATTTAGTTAGTCAACTACTCTAGTGATTATAATAATTTCAGTCCTACTTTATCGGTTTATCTTTAATTTTTACTTAATTATTATATTTTTATGATTCGACAATCAGTCATTTTATATCGGAATTTTCACTTTACAAGTACTAGATAGTACACTAATTTTCTAGGGTTGAGTAATTTTTAGTCTTATCGGTGTAAAGCTCTTAATGGTAGTTAATATATTACCTCACGCGTCGTTTCAATTATTGGTTTTCATTATAGATTCTCATATTTAATCATAGTATTTACGGTATCTATTTTTTTATATTGTGCCGTTATATCCTGATCATAGAAACGATTTTATTTTAATTTTTCCCATCACCCTCCCCTTTATCTAGCCTTAGGCGCATTTGTGTTTATATTACATTTAATGAGTTCCCACTGGACTACTCGGTGTGGTGATTTTGAGCCATATGTAAAATAATTTAGGTCGAATTTAAAGAAAACGAGAGACGAGGAAGTAGCCAAAAGACCACTTCCTTATTCCTCCTTTCTTCTATACGGGATAATATTGACGTTCCGCACGCCTGTTCTTCGCGGGCACAGATCATCGGGGATATTCCACGCACTTACACGAATCTGAATAATATGTCTGATTTTAATGACTTGTGATGTGTCTTGGCTGTGGGCCGGAAAAATTTCGACAAATTTTAAAAACAAAAACATAATTTATATATTATGAATAATTTATTAAAATCAAAATGAAATTACCAAAACGATCCAATCCATACAAAAATTCATAAATAATTTGCTCTCCCCACGCCAGCATCCAAGCAGAGCTCTATCGAGGTTGCGAGAATGTGACGGGGAGAGAGTTTCAATTAAAACTCTCACTTACATAGATTTTTAAAACTAGTTTGATAATTTCAAAAAACGATTAAAAATTATGTGAAAATGCATCGGTATATATACCTATTTTTTGGCCCTAACCTTGCGTGTTCTTTTTGATTTAGTAAAACAAAATTCGACCTTGGAATTTTCTAGTGTATTCTAATCTTAATTTTTTATTATTTTGCAATTTTATTTGATAATTTTTCTTTTAAAATTTTTATTGAATTATTTCTAATTCAAATTCTTTGATTTTTATTTCATTTTCATGAAATTTTATTTTTTTTTAAATTATCAAATTTCGGTCGAATTTGTTAGGTTTTCGTGTTATGTTTAAATTTATATAGTGTGGATCTTGTTGCTTTTTTGTTATTATTTTAATTTATTTTTATGTTTATTATTTTATATGTAATTGTCTTCTTTCTCATATTTTGATAGGGTTTAATTGGTGTTTTAATAGGTTTGAGTTTAAATCTGCATGTTATATTTGCATGTGTGTTACCGATTCATTTAAACATTTACAAGGCCGTTTGTGTTTTGGCCCAACAATATCGACGGGGAATTTTCGCTTGTTCCGGATGGGTTGGACTTGTGTGGTTCCGACTTGGGTACCGGAGTGAAATAATTCATCTCCGAAATCATCCACCCAGTAACTCGCAAGAGTCTGCGATCTCTCCTCACTTGCAGCTGTTGGATTGGTGACGGGCGAGATGTCCATGCACATTTGCATCTCGTCCGTTTCATCAGCACGGGTCTGCAGGGGGTTTGTTTCGACTTTTCCGGATTTGGGATGATTTCGTCTTTCTTCACGAATTCGGGATGCTGTTCGGCGACTAGTGCGGCGGTTTCTTCGAGCACTTGCGCCGCATTACTTAGTAGCGTAAGACCTTCGGCTCGACGTCGTCCGCGGCGGCGACGATTCTTGCTGGGATGATGTTTCTTGCTGGTCCTGGGTGTTTGAGCTGGACCAGCTTGATTTGCTTCCGGAAGACGATTCGCGGGAGTCAAATTTAATTTCACCGCCAGATCACGACCCGCTAGTCGTTTTGTCAGTACAACTTCGGTGAATGAAGCTACCAGGACGGCGCTTTGATCATTAATGATAATCTTTTGCGCGCGATTTTCCGCAATTAACTCTTCTTGGCATCTAGACAGCCGGTGTATTTTGTCTTGGAGTATTTTTACTGCTTCGGGAGCGAACCTACGACGGAGTTCTACCCCGCGATCAGTGTAACGAAACCTGACCGGACTAGGCAGACACCGAAGAGTGGTTGGCGACAAGGCAGCACATCAACATTCCCAAAATTAACTGTGGAAATTGAATACTGTCAAGCCATCTTCCACGAAATTAAGATATGCATAAATAATTTAAATTAGGGGGACCTGTCGCAGATACTAAAAAATATCGCGACCATCCATGATCAAAACAATTAAATCGAAAACTATCAAACGTAACATTAAAATATATTAAAAATAAATGACAAGGCTTACTATTGATTTCAAATCGCAAAGTGCAAAATTTACAAATTTTGAATTTGTTTTTAAAGGTTTTTTTTATATTATGAAAATGCCTATTGTATTTATACTGTTTTCGTGCGTGTGTGCGACCAATTAGAGTATTTTGGGCCTTTTTTGGCTACTTTTCGGGGGTTTTTATTGCTTTAACTTTATTTTAAATATTTTATTTTTCTCCTTATTTTTCTCTATTTTTTGATATTATTTTCTCAATATTTCGTAAATTTTTACTTTTTATTGTTTAACCAATCTTTTTGATTGTTTCTCTTTTTACCCTTTGATATTTAAATTTTTGGTAGCCGCTTCCGCCTATGTATTTTTTAAACCTTCTTTTGCAAGGTTTTGGCGAGTTTATATTTTTACTTTATTTTTCTGTGTATATTGCGTGCGAAATTTATTAATTATTTGTTTTAATTAATTATGTTATTTTTTATTTTGCTTTATTTAATGTTTTTATTATATTTTTAATTTCTGTTTGCGGTGCGTGCTTGTGTTATAATAGCCATTCTCATAATTTTTCAACATGACTTTTCATAGTCATTTTATTTTGTTTTAACGATGGCTTATAGCCCAACATCATGTTATGTTTATGTTTATTTCGTGCAGATCTTGTTGCACTTTGTTATTATTTTTGTTTATTTTTGTGTTTCTTGATTTTATATTTATTTGTATTTCTTTCTCATATTTTAGCATGGTTAGTTGGTGTTTTATGGATCCGATTTTAAATCTGCATGTTGTATTTGCGTGTGTATTACCGATTCATTTAAACAATTCTCAAGGCCGTTTGTGTTCTGGCCCAACAATATGTTGACTTTTGTGAAACAATATGCGAATAAAAGGACCCAGAGTGTCCCCTACAGTGAGCATATCGCGTTGGCCGGTGCCACGCCTATGAGCACTGTTGTGGATATTCTCTCTAAACTTATAGGATAAATAAAATACGCTTGACCCACCCCTTCCCTCGTCCAGAAAGTATGATTTTAACCATAAGAAGAGTGTTATCGTCGAAATATAGGGATATTAAATAGTATTATACATAATTTAATATGTCATAGTAAATTGTTCATAGAGTTAGGGATATTAAATTCATTTTATTTTAGTGGAGTCGAATAAAAGATTAATAGAGAAATTCCGAAGGGATATTTCAAAGTACAATCGGGAGGCGCTAAATCAAAATCAGAGAGCAAAGGCCATGGTGCTGAACAACATGCAACAAACCTGGCTCCGTCCAAAAACAGTTGTTAAGTTTAGGACTGAAATAGAAAGCTTGAAAGCCAAGCTGGCCCAAAAAGATGAGGTCCAAACTCAAAATCTCGAAGGGAGAACGCAGAGCTCTATAGATAGCTCCTTTAAATGAGTCGCGAGATCCAGAAGATCCGCGCAACATGGGTAGAACCCATTAAAGTGAAGGCAATTTATCAGCGACTGACTGCTGTGCAGCGTAGATGGGCGGAAGGAAAACAGTTGTCGCAGAATCAAAAAACTCAAATAAGAAATTTAGAATTGGCGCTGTCGGCTTGCCAGGAGGGCAACGCAGTGACCATCCACTAGTGTTCGCGACAGCACAACTAGCCTACCGGGATGGGATGAGCACCACTAAACCGGTAGTTGGTAAACGTTCCCAGCGGAGACCAGGTAAGGTGGAAATTACAACTTTTACATCTAAAGTAAAATTTATAAATCAAAACAAACCTTATTAATAAATAATACTTAAATATATCACAAACATAAAATTCATTTAAATGTTGTTTTAAAAAATCCAAAAAGCTTTAACTTGTTAGATAATTTTCAAATTAGAAAAATAAGGTAATATAAGTATTAATTTTAATTTAGAAGACGAGTTATTTGATATTATATATAAATCTAATATATCAACGGAGTCACTTTATGTGTGAAATTTAAAGTATAAAATTTGTTAAAAATTGTTTTAATATTCTATATAAAAAAAATGCCAAATCTAAAAACAGATAAAGAAGGCATTTCATTTGCGTTATATATAAGTTTACATTTAATTTTTAGGTAAGTTAACTGATGCCCCCCCTCGTGTAATTTTCAAATCATTAAAAAATGAAAAAAATTATCGATATATTCCTGAGCTTGTGAATTTTGCATCTCGTAGAGAATGTCCAGAAGCCTGGTCCGACGAAGAGAGGTAGTCAAATTGTTGTATTTAAATATATTTAATAATTGTATTTTGTGTAGGTTAAATTTAATTAATATTTTGGAAAGGCAGATGTTGGAAGCAAGAAAGAACAATTCTATTAAATAAATATTTAACGACTTTGATTTATTTATTCGCTTAACTATCATATATTGCTACTTACTATTAACTTTATTGTAATATTAACAATTTACGATAAATATAAAGCTGTTCCTCCAATCACTATATTTAATCCAATTGCGGTATTTTTTATCTTAAACAATATTATCTTATTTCTTAATCGTTAATAGTTTTAAAGATTTTATTGTTCCAACGACAAAGAATTTGCTTTATCAAATTCCAATACAATGCTTTCGAGAAATACCAAAGTGTAAAAAACTTATTTAACAGTAACATGTGATACAAGAATTTGTATGATTGGCCTTGGGTCATGGAGACTGTTAGCCTCATGAACTAAATGGTAGAAGCTTCAGTGACCAATATTTTTCAATTTTCCTTATTGGAATTATTATTGTGACATGTAACTTTATAATTTAAAAAAAATACAATTTTGGTCACAAAATCACACACGTTAGATATAGTCACCGCTGGGACAGAGCAAGTATTAGATATATTATATAAATATGTTGCTCATATAGGTTTAATAAATTATTAGGTCCAACACACGCTATACAAAGACATTAAATAGCATCTTTATATAATATCAACTTAAAAACACAGTTCCCGCTAGCACAACTTATATAAAATAAGTAAGTGAAGCAAAAAAAAGAAGTTTTTATATATAACCTAAAAACAGTCCACACTACCATAGTACAGTTGATTCTGTGTTTTTATGCGACAGGTGCGTTCCTCAGAAAATCGCATGAAAAAGACACGACTTACGTTTTATAAATAGAGATACGTTCCATAATTTTCTAAAATTACATAAAACCAAAAAATCATTAAGAGTTGGCTGAGAAGTTGAAAAAAACACAAAATTAAAAAGTTTAATAACATTTAGCTTTTAAATTTTAAAAAATTTGAAACTTTGTAATTTGAATGATTATCTATTCAAAAACATCTGGTTGGTTTAGTTTTGAAAAATATTAGTCCTATTATGGACCGAAAGGGAAAAATCGTGTTAAAAAGAATTGAACACAAACGGCCTTGAAATTTGTTTAAATTTATCAGTTTCAAAACACGAAAACCCAGCAATAAAATAACTTAAAATACAACATCAACTAAACACTCTAAATTTGAGAGCTGAGATGGGAATCTCATTGTTATTCGGGATTAATCCACCCATGAATCTGTTAAAGCGAATAAAATTAAATTCATGAATATCTAACAAGTAAGAGCATTAAATGTGTACATTGATATAGGTATAATATCGGTTGAGTTTAAGACGCCTAATGAGTAAGTAATCTGGCGGGGGGCTACGTCAAGGTAGCCTGCGTTGTTGCCAAATTGGAGGTCATCTGGGTCCATAACTCGTTTGTTCTATGAAGATCGCTTAACCTGGCGACGGGTGTCATAAGTCGTTGGTTAGAATTTTATGATTTCATCGGGAATGTTTTACATCTTCAACGGTATACCCGATAAAGGGTGTAATTGACTTGGATAGAAATCTGTGAAACTTTATCTGACACTTAGGTGAATTTCAGTAATCTACAGCGACTCTCGGGCGGTTTGTGTATTTGGTAGTCAATCATAAACGATCATTAACTGGGTAAATATCTACTCGAACGTGACATCATTTTGGCATGGTGAAGAGTGATTGGCCGATTACGACTTAATCAAAGAATTAGCTGGCGTTGTTCACTGAATAATATTGGAACTGGCGATTTGCTCATTTAGTGGGTCTTGTGTTTTAGTTGTTAGTATGAGTTTATCGTAATAGGATTTCACAAATGAATATCTATTATTTATTTCAAATCACAAAACATTTCATGAGATTCGGTCTTCGTGGATTGTTTCGTGGAGGCTTTTCTACTAGTAAGGACTTTTCTTCCTGTTACGGTTCGACTGGATTAGTATTCCTCCTTGTGGAGTAGGACAATCAAAGTACATGAAATATTTTCAATCAAAACAAATTTTATATCATTAAATGTAATCCTTACTTTCTTGTGCATCCGTTCATCGTTCCATTGTAATTTCGTCTGGATGGCGTGAGGAACGATTTCTGCCTCGTCGATCGTACTGTCTCTTGTCATTTGCTGAATCCATGATTGTGAAATTTCTAACAGATCGCCGTCAGTCGACTTATTTATAGTCCATGTTCTATCTCAGCCTGGGAGTATGCGTGTTATAATTTCTTCTCTCCCAATTTTCTACCCTGTGATCAATTTATATCAAGTGACTTCTCTCCACGTGGTAATTTTCTATCCCTTTATTTGATTTTTTGTAAGATTATGCACGCCTCGCCACGTCCACTGTTTGTTCGGGATCATGTGGATTTTATTTTTCGAGTTTTAATTTATCGGACGATTCATTACTTATTTGCTGTTGGTTTTCAGACTTGTGTTTTACGACTAAAATCTTTGGTTAGTTTTTGTACTATTTTAATAGATTAAATCCTCATTTGTCTTAGAGATTCAATTTACTATTCCGCTGAGTTCGCAAGCCTCCATCGCCTCACCACAATGTCAATTTGCTATTCCTTACTGAATGTAATTAATGCCGGATGCTGCTCCTGTGATTCGAACGCGTGCACATCTCTATATTATTTTTCTCTTCGATTTTTATTCGGATTGTTTTACGGGATTCTCAATCGACTGATCGCGTATAAATTTCAAGTGTTTGTCTTTCATTTGCTCCTTAGTTTGTTTACTTCGGAGTTAACTCGACCTTCTATGGTGGATGAAAATTATGCAAACTTATGTGCAGTTTCACGGTCTCGTAGTACGTCTAGATGTAATATTAGAGATTATTTGACACGATTTTTATTTTAACAAATTTTCTGGGATTGTATTATTTTATTTTTCTTTATTAATCTGACTAGTGGTTGGATTATACTTAGGGAATGATTTTGAATGATAATATGCCTTGTTTTTGGATAGGATTATATTATTCTTTTATTGTTTGATTAGGGTTAATTATAAAATGTTGGGTGGATTTGTTATGTGGCGAAGATTTTGGGTATTTTGCCGAAGTCTCAATTTGCAATTATTTGTTAATAATAAAAATGTCGCCGATATTAATGCTATTCATTACGTCCTTTATTTGGCACAACTGGCTAGTAGTGAATTACTAATTGAAAAACCGATTACGCCCTGATCATTTTGTTCATAGTTTATCATTGTATTATTTCCTTTAGCCGCGGTTCAAGCTTATGCCAGTTAAATATTAGGGTAGTTAGTTTTAATTATACATTATGTTGGGCCAGAACACAAATGGCATTGGAAAATGTTTAAATGGATCGGTAACACACACGCAAATATAACATGCAAATTTAAATAAACCTATTGAAACATCAATTAAACCCTACCAAATATGAGGAAAAAGAGAATTAAATATAAAATAATAAACATAAAAATAAATTAAAATAATAACAAAATGCAACAAGATCCGCAGATTACAAACACAAACATAACAAGAAAACACAACAAATTCGACAAAAATTGATAAATTAATAAAAGTTCATGAAAATGAAACTTAAATCAAAAATTTGAATTAGTAATAATTCAATAAAAATTCTAAATGAAAAATTATTAAAATAAATTGAAAAATAATAAAAATAAAGATTAGAATACACTAGAAAATAACAAGGTCGAATTTTGTTTTACTACATCAAATTTAACATGCGAGGTTAGGGACAGAAAATAGGTATAAATACCGATTCATTTTCACATTAAATTTAACCGTTTTTCGAAACAAAAACCATTTTGAATCAAAATTTGATTTTTGAATTATTGATTAAAAATCTATTACGAATCTTAGGTGAGAATTAGTTTTATTTGGAACTCTCTCTCCACGTCACATCCTCGCAACCTCGGTAGAGCTCTGCTTGGATGTCGGCGTGAGGGGAGATATATTTTTATGAAATTTGTGATTGAATGGATCAAGTAATTCTGTAATTTATTTTTAAGCTATATTAATACATATTTATGATGTTTAAAATTTGTTTTTCTTAAAATTAATTAAACATTTGTCGAAATTTTTCCGGCCCACAGCCAACACCTATCGCAAGTTAATAAAATCAACATACAATTCAGATTCGTGTAAGTGCGTGGAATATCGCCAATAATCTGTGCCCGTGAAGACCCGGCGTGCGGAACGCAGGGTTGGAACGTCAATATTACCCATATAGAAGAAACGAGAAATAAGGGAGAGGTCTTTCGGCCGCCTCCTCGTTTCTCATTTCTGTAAAATCGACCTAAATTATATCACACACGGCTCAAAATCACCACACCGAGTAGTCCAGTGGGCACTCATTAAATATAATATAAACACAATGTGCGCCTAAGGCTTATTAAAGGGGAATGGTACGGGGAATAAATTAATTCATTGATTAAAACTAAAGTAATAATAGGTAATTCATTGATTAAATTAATATAATTCATTGTAACGAAATTAAAGTAATTATTGATTAAAACAAGTAATTCATTGAATTCATTGATTAAATTCAAAGTGATTATGGAATAAATTCATTGATTACAAATGACGAAATTTAACAATTAAAAGTAGAGTAATTCATGATTTTAAAAGTAAAGTAACTCATCGATTAAAAGTAAAAATAACTCATTGATTGAACCTAAAGTAATGTATTAAAAATAAAGTAATTAAATTAATCAATGGATTAAAGGTAAAAATAAATAAATGGGAAGTAAGTACAAACCCGTTGCTTAACAATAAACTAACAATCCGCTAAAATGAACCAATGAGAAGTCATTGCTATAAACGTTACATCATTGTTTTAAAGAAAAATTAATATCATTATTAAGAAGATGGGAAAAGTGTTAATAGGAGATCGTTGACCAATTCATCATAAACCAAAATAAAAGTGACTTAATTGGCGATAATCTTTAATTTAAAATTATCCAAGGCGCAAATTACGAATAGAAAACCCAAATATGGACCCTAAAATACGAAAATTAATACATCATCGATGAAAAATCAAAAAGACATAAAAATTTAGAACAATAGAACAATTAAGATAACAATCAAAAATTTTATATTAATATCACATTAAATGTTAAACCACAGGAAAGGCTTACCGCCGATTGTCGACAATGCTAATGAGGTGATCCAAATTTTCCGAGAGACGATAAGTAAAAAAATTTCCAAAGGATAAAACTCCAAATGATAAAATTCCAAACAGAGAAAATTCCGAAGGCATGAGATCGCACAAAGGTGCCGAGAAGGAGCCTACTCGAAACCCACGGTAGATGCAGGTGTTTTCCTTAAAAAATGTTGCTAGAAAACATTCAAATTAATTAAAACATGTAACTCACCAAATAATCCACGAACGCGCAATCTTAAAAGTTCACTCGCCTAAAATAAATTTCGTAAATTTCAAGTTATAAAAAAAACAATCTTACCTCGACAATAACTCGTTGACATTTCCGTCGATATAAACATTCACCATCGTAGTCGAGTTGCGATTGGCATTCACTTCCTGCCCATCTGATTTCAATCACATATTCATCAATATATCTATCGTCGATAACAGACCATACATCATTTTTTCACTTGACAAAATTATGCCCTCACTACATATCCCAGGCGAAGATTTGGAACTTCAATCGCTGAGTGTTGCGGAAGCCCCTCTGACGAGTAAGCTTTAATAAATTTTAATAACAAATTATGATCGTGTACGAGCCTTAGAAACAACCCAAAATCGGAACCATATCATCTTTTCCGCCAAGTGAAAACCCGAGTTAGTGAGTAAACTCTACGGATTGAAGGCAGTGACCAAATAAGCCATACATGTTAATGCATCGTAGTATTGCCGCACCAAACAAATCCCAAATCCTGACATTCCACCGTTAAGCACAACGATCATTTTCCCTTTGTCGCTATGCACCTTCGTCAATCCCATTAGTCTGCAGTATCATGAATATTCGAGTTAACAAGTACTACGCGAGAATTCCGGCCCTGATCACGTAAGAAAATTGTTCGACGATTCATTTTTGGGGAAACGAATTTCTTGAATATTTACTTCAGAAATCTAAGTTAAAATCAAATCTCGTGGAAATAAAGATACTGGCTTGGCGATCGTTCCAAGTACTTTCCTTTAAATTCTTCAGTCGGATCTTTAGATAATTCTATTATTATCATTCCCATTCGACCCAGGTATTTTTAATTGATCAATGGACCACACATTCAGCACGAATTTCGTAACTTTTGTAACTGTTTTATTTTGAATAGATAAACGGTAATTGTTAAAATCACTTTATTTTACAATTCGACAGAAGACCTATACATGTTTAATTATCCAGTTGTTGCTCCATAAAAAGGTAGACCAATTTATTTCTATTCAGAAAAATAATAAATGTTCAAAGAATATTCTGTAAGGCTTTCTTAAAAATTATTTATTTATTTTACCTTTTATCTTATATTATTATTTGAATATATATTTAGTTGAATATTATAAACATATACCAATTTTAAATGTTAGTAATGAATAAACCATTTGTAATCTAAATAAGATAAAACTATAAATGAATTGCACTTTTCATATTTTAACATCAGTGAAGATTTTCCCGAATGGACCCATACGGCATGAGAATGCATAACCTAGTAGTTTTGGAGTACCGATTTTCCTTGTTTCCAAACGCATTGCCAGACCTGTCAGTAACACGCGTTCAATTTCGAGACCCGTGAGGTTTAGCGCATTTAAAAATTAGTTGATTCAGTTTTTCTTTAAACGACGAGAAATTTTATATAATCGAGAACCACAAGATAGCCCATCAACTCTAAACAGACCAAGAGAAATAACGAGTAATAACGCTAATCTTACCAATTTTTATATTCAGGACAATCTGAAGCTATCGTTGAACTCCCGGCCCATATCGTGGCGCAATGGAGACAGGCATGGAACCGAGTGTATCGAGGGCGATGCCACAACATGCCAGAAGACGTCAGGCAGGAGGATATCTCACCAGAAGAATTTATGCGACAGTTCCGAAAACTGTCTAATGAACCAAATCCATCCCAAGACATACTAGCTCAGGCCCAAGAACTCCTGGAAGGTCTCCTACAACACCAGCGCCGTGTTGAGGCGGCTGTAGTACGGGCCACGGAATACTTGGCCAACGTCATTGACGACTTAGCGGCAGGACGTCTGGCAAGCAGCTACCCACCTTCCCCAAGACCAACCCGAAATACCAAGAGGCCAGTGTTTGTGATCCCTGGTTACTCTCCAGAAGAAGGGATCAAGCGATTCCTCACAGACGAATAACCATCTAAAACAACGACAATTAATGATTGGAACATTTTGATATTTAGTATATTATTAGAATTCTAGACTTAAAAATTCTTTCTCTTCTTTTGTTATCGTAGATTCGTTTCATAAATATGTTTAAGTTTAATCACACTTATTATTGTAGCAATCATCACCAAATTCAACCCTTATTATTCTAGAAATGGACCCCGTGAAATTACTACAAACCGAATTAACCCATGCGAGACAGGCCAATAAGAAACTCCATGACCAACTCGTCCAAATAGTCCGGGAAACTCAACAAATTAAGGCGACGTGGATAGACCCAAAGAGAGTCAAACCGTTATACCAAAAACTGGCCGCGGCCCAGAAAGGATGGGCAGAAGAAAAGCAATTGGTCCAAGGACTGAGGACTCAAATCAGGGGGCTAGAGGTAGCGTTGTCCGCCTGTCAAGAGGGAGCAGCGGTGACCTACCCTTTAGTTTTCGCCCCTGCTCAATTGGCCTATCGCGAAGCGAATACTACCCCATCTACAACGTCAACTGCTACCGCAACCACTACTCCAATCACCCCATCAACAACCAGTCGTCGACCTGGACGCAAGGAGTGGGCTAAGCGCCGAGCCGCTCGATCTTCCAATCAGTCTGGAACCTTATGATTCATGTATTTAATAGATAAATAAAGCATCGTTTATATGTATTGTAGTTTCTGTATACATCTTGTTATATCATCTTAGTGGTTTGAAATAACATTGTAGAAGAGTTTAAATAAGCAGTACCACCCATTTTGTTCCCAAACTAATGTCGGTAAAACAGTTAGATAGACGATAGAAATTTGGACGTAAGGGGACCAAATAATTTAAAAGCGAGCACAGGTCTTCTATCGACAGCTCGTTGGACCCAGAGATCGTTCGGTCAATAATAGTGTTAGCAATAACGCTCACTTTTTGCGGACGATCTACCCACTCGAACACAGTTCCAACGTTGCTTAGCAACGGTTGTCGAGTGGTAAGCGAAAGAATATTTGTATGGGGTTGTCTGGGTAACAACCATATAGTTTCAAAATGTCAAAACCCAGTAACCCACCAATTATCATAATTTATTTTTTAATTCAAAATATTTAAAACATAACAACGATTTCCGACTTCATTTCTCCATTTCCTCCTTTTCAGTTTGATCTTAGGATGATTGTGTTCATATTATTATTTTAAGAGTGCTCACCGAGCTACTCAATGTTTATGATTTTTAGCCGGTATGTGAATTAAATTTTAGGTTGAAATTATGGGGAAATGACTGGCGGAGAAGCAGCCAAAAGACTACTTCCCCTCCTCCCAATTTCCCCTATAACGGTTGTGATTTGATGTTTAGGCCCTGCGTTATTCACGCCGGAACCTTCACGGGCACAGGCTATTGGCAGATAAACTGCACTTACATAGCCTGAATTGTGTGTAGATTTTAATGACTTGCGGTGCGTGAGCGGCTGTGAGTTGGAAAAATTTCGACAAAAAGTTTCTGAGTTAATCATTTATTGTCATATTATTGTCATAACACCTTTTCATTTTTGGCATACATAATTGCATTCATCGCATATAAAAACCTTTCCCCACGCCGACACCTCAAACAGAGCTCATACGAGGTTGTCTGGGTGTGACGTGGAGAAAGTCATTAAACATTTCTTCACTCACATCAAAATTATTCTACTGATTCAAGACTTCGAAAAACTGCTTTAAACTAGTTTTGGTTAATAAACCGAGCTTTACGATTAAAATTATGTGAAAATGAATCGGTATATATACCTATTGTACGACCCTAACCTTGAGTGTTAATTTTGATTTAGTAAAATAAAATTTGACCCTGTTATTTTCTAGTATATTCTAATCTTATTTTTATTATTTTTATAATTTAATTTGACAATTTTCTTTTTAACTTTTAATTTGAATTGGTTCCAACTCAAATTATTTGATTTTTGTTCCATTTTTATGAATTTTTGCATTTTTTGGTAAATTGCCAAATTTTGGTCAAATTTTAATGTTCTCATGTTATGTTTATGTTTATTTCGTGTGGATCTTGTTGCGCTTTGTTATTATTTTAATTTACTTTTATGTTTCTTGATTTTATATTTAATTTTATATTTAAATTTGCATGTTGTATTTGCGTGTGTATTACTGATTCATTTAAACAATCTCAAGGCCGCTTGTGTTCTGGCCCAACAAATGTAATGTGGTGATGTCTCTGAAAATTTGTCAAATATAAATCAACGCAGACTAAATGTTGCTGGGCACTGATGGGTAGCAAAGAAATTTTTGTAGGAGCCTAAAGGTTAACCAATCCCCATCCAGCGCCTGCATAAAAGTTTAACCACTCGCCACCCGTCAAAATTGATGTTGGTACTGTGTGCTAGTAATGCCTTAATATTCGGTTGGGTTCATAAGCTGTCGTAATTCTGATTTTTTTTTTTTTTTTTTTTTTTTTAATTCTTTTGGTTACTTAAATCCCGTTGGACTTGAAAATATGTCCAACCATGCGAGCAGTTTTAACTTTGTTCTGCCTCTCGCGCTCCTTTTTGCCTGGCCTGTTTCTTTGCCTATTTCTCTTCGGCTTTTCTTCTGGAGGGCGCGAGGTTCCTAGAGTGATAATTTTTACTCCGATATCTTTTCCGATTACGTTTCTGATAACTATTGCCTCATGCTCTACAGATAGCTGGCTTCCGCATGGGACGAGTCCCGCCCTGATCTCGTCTTTCAATTTTTGCTCTACTATCTCACTATCTTGTATTCGGATTTTCTGTTAGTCTTTCATTAGAGCTTCCTCCCTTTGAGATAGTTTCGAATTTAGAGCTTCGATTCCGGCCCTTAATTTAACCACTTCCTCTGGTCTTAGCCAAGTTTGTTCGATGCGCCGGCATCGGCGTACTAGAGCTGCGGCCCTTTGATTTTGAACTTTGGTATTTGGCGATATCTTTCCAGAATCGCTCAATGATTTGACTGTTTTATTCCACTGGAATAGATAAATAAAGGGGTAACGCGTACATCTATTAATACTTGGTTAAAATTTAATCAAAGCAAAATGTATTTCATAAGTTTATTCTTGAGTTTCTATCAAAACGTTCTTTTTCGGGATTTTATCATACCGCCTGAATGAGGGGAGGGATGAGGAAATCTGCATTTTATTCCACATTATATTTTCGGGAAAGGTCTCTACAACAGTGCTCGTATACACGACACTTTTCTTTTTAATTCTCGCGATGGAGATTTGAATCAAAATGAAATTTTTAATCAATTTATGATAATATCCTGTCAAATATGAATAATAAAAAATTAAGAAATAAGAGTTTTACAAGAGTGCTTTAAACTTTAATCGTATGACAATATATAAAATTTACATAATAATAAAATAAAAATAAAATAATAAAATAACAAATTTTATTTTATAATTTTTGATTATCGTGGCTTCCAAAAAATAATAATGACAAATAGACAAAATATAATTTGATCGAGTACGTATAAGATTTCAAATGCAATAAATTATGCTGAAGTACTTAAGTAGATTTTTAAAAATGTACTAAATTTTGTCTGCCAGGCACTGCCTTATATACCACGGTTTTTCGTGTGTGTGTTTTAATTCGGTAAAACAAGGAATTTTTCAAAATTATTTTTAAAATATAATTTTTTAATTCTTTTTGATTTATCGCTAAGTTTTTACATTTTTTTGAATAAAATTTTAATTTAATTTTTAATTATTTTATTTTTCTTTTAGCTTTACATTTTTTCCTTTTAAATTTAGTTTTCACGCTCAAAAACACACAGGCATTATCATTCTGGTCAAACAAGTATGGCTTCGAATTAGTTTCTGCCCAACAATTTTATAAACAGTTACGGATTGATCAAAATTGACTCTTGAAGTGTGATTCCTCTGCTATGAGACTTCTTTTATTTCATCGCGTTATGGATTCAACTTTAAACTGAAAGTACAATCATAATGATAATGATAATAAAAACCCGTCTGAATTATTGTAGGGCCAACACACAATTTTGTTTAAATGAATCTGTAACAGCACGCAAACACAACACGCAGATTTAAAAATCTGACCCATAAAACATTAATTAACCATGCTAAAATATGAGAAAGAAAGAATTAAAATATAAAATCGAAAAAACTCAAAATAAATTAAAATAATAACAAAGTGCAACAAGATCCGCACGAAATAAACATAAAAATAACATGAAAACATGAAAATTTGACCAAAATTTGACAATTTACTAAAAAAGCGAAAGTCCACGAAAGTTGGAACTAAAATTAAATCATTTGAATTGGAAATAATTCAATTAAAAAGTAAAAAATAAAATTGTCAAAATAAATTCACGAAAATAATAAAATTAAGAATAGAATATACCAGAAAATCGCAAGGTCAAATTTTGTTTTACTACATCAAATTTAACACGCAAAGTTAAGGTCGTACAATAGGTATATATACCGAATAATTTTCACAGAATTTTAATCAGGTTTTGTAATAAAAAACTCGAACACTCGTCTTACAGTACGAATCTTTCTAGCAATGCTCATTCTTCAATTTTGATGGAAGGGAAAGAATGTCCTATTCTTTCTCCACGTTGCGGACAAACAACCTCGTGTGAGCTCTGTTTGGGCGTCGGCGTGGGGAAAGGTTTGTAATGAAGTTCGAAATGAATTATTCCAGTTATGTTGTATTATGCCAATTATATTTCGAAATAAATTTAAATAAAAGCAAATTATGTCGAAATATTTCCGGCCCACAGCCACTCACTCACCACAAGAAAGCAAAACCTACACAACAATTCAGGCTGTGTAAGTGCGGTTCATCCGCCAATAGCCTGTGTCCGTGAAGGTTCCGGCGTGAATAACGCAGGGCCTAAACGTCAAATCACAATCGTTATAGGGAAAATTGGGAGGAGGGGAAGCAGTCTTTTGGCTGTTTCTCCACCACTTATTTCCTGTAATTTCGACCGAACTAAAATCTTTTCTCACATAACGGCTAAAAATTACAAACACTGAGTAGTCCAGTGGGCACTCATAAAATCATAATCTCGACACAACTATCCTAAGATCAAATTAAGGGGAAAAGGAGTGGGAAGGGAATCGGAAATAATTTCTATGTCATCAAATAAACTGCTCAAAATTATATCTTAAAATTAAGATAACGAAACGAGATAGCATGGAAAAATCCATAAAATTGACTATGCCCTAAAATAACGAACCAGAGTAGCTTAGAAACGGCCACCATAATCGAAATATTATAAATATCGATGAAGATCCGATACTATAATTATCGCCACATTAGACGTAGATTTGCGAACCATAATTTAATAATTCGGCCAACCGAGATTACCCCCATAACAG
Organism: Schmidtea mediterranea; assembly: GCA_022537955.1. Lineage (NCBI taxonomy): Eukaryota > Metazoa > Platyhelminthes > Tricladida > Dugesiidae > Schmidtea > Schmidtea mediterranea. Next base: position 36,869 of record JAKGRZ010000040.1, on the reverse strand, counting down.
TTCGAAATAAACGAATTAATTATAAGTTAATATTTACCCGTAATATTCACCAGGGCCAGTCAGAACGAGCATAATTATTTAAAACTAATGATTAAATCTCTAACGATTACCTTCACATCGAGTTGGGGTACGCATAAAAATTCATAAAGATACCTAAACTCAGTTTAGATCATCAATTCCCGATAATGATTCCCGATCAAAATAATAATTAAGTTACTATCTTAAAAACCACCCCAAACTGAACCCGATTACGTGGTTAAATAAAACTGATTTATTCAATGAAATGTTCGAATTACGCAACCCACGAGACCTAATTTACCCGATCAGAATAAAAGGCCAGTTAATATCTAGTAGATTGATTATACAATATAGCTCATAATGCATTAGGAAGAAAATTCATAACGGTCAACAACAAATCAAAAGATCAGCAAGAACAATTGAGCTGAGTTGTGAATTGATCCCATTGTGTACCCGAAGTCCATAACCCACTGTAACCGTAAATATGCCGCCATTTAACTCCAATCCAACTCAATCCCTACATAAAAAATTATTCAAATAAGTAGTAGGAATAATTCGTCTAGTACCAGATGTAGAAGCCGAATAGGAGTAAGTTCTGAACGAATCATGTAACCGGGAGGACCGAGGATAGGAAAATGGCCATGACATCCATAAGAAGCTATAAAATAAAATCCCACAATCAGTGAAATGACGGCGAAATAGTCAACGATCGATCTATCACAATTGCGGATCAATAAATTTGAGAAGCATGCATTTTAATGATATAGCAGTCAATCCACTCAACGAGGATAGCTAATCCGGACAGAGAAAATTGCCACATCGTGAGGGAAATGCGAGGAGGGTGTGCCTTTAGCATTTTATCGATCCACTCACACCAATTCCAGAATAATCTACCGGGTAGAAAAACGAACCGGTTGTACTGAATCTGTCACTGCCGATAGAAAACCTAATGTGTACACACGCCAACATCGGACACGACTACAAGAACAGTTACATAAATAGCCTGTCATTCTGCTGCACAGTCAGAATTTTGAATAACCAAAATGGACACAAATGATCAAAGACAAGGATGTTCTACGGCCAGGAGAGGCCCTCTCTCGCGAGCGGACAATCACGACATGGTGGTCATGGAACCAAAAATTGGTACTAAGGATGGTAAGAGATTAAAGCTAATCATTTAAAAATGTTTTAATAAAATCTATTTCATAATAACTCCTCCTCCCGTTGATCCGGCCTTATTGTCCCATGATTTGCCTTCGACCTAGGAATTAAACCAAGAAGAATCTAATGGTGTTCGAAATAATGGAGCTGAATAAAAATTTATTGATTAATCATTGTCTATGGGATTGGTTTGCAAATTATGACGTTGTATGACAAATAAATCTATGACTTCACCAGTTTTATTACATAAGAAATGAATACCGACTAATGATACAACCTGAAAATTAGCGAATTCATGTCCCAATTGATGAACCGGTTGAACTCACATTCGTTGTGAATCTCCTTTATGCTCCAACGAGTCATGACTCCAAATTTAAGTTGTTTATGCGAAAAATTGATACGAGTCTGTTGTTCAAGTATGTACTGATCAAATACAAGGTACGATGAAAGTAATACGACGTCTTTACAAAAGAATAGGCTATCACTACGTAAACTGATCATCTCAGTAGCCAAACCTTTATCGCATTGAAGTCTTAATTTTTCATCTATGACAAGCGATGGAAAACTCGTTATCATCTTACTGCGACGAGATAAGAACAACCTTTGATGAATAAAATGACAAGCAGAGGCGGATTAAGTCGGCTAGGTAAAGTTAATACGTTTCCAAAATTAAATAGACACATTAAGTGGCATAGCTAGACCGAAGACATTTGTTTTTTCACGAAACAGTCACAATGAGAAAAGGTCGTAACGAAAAGGACGCACATGTTATTTCTGTATATCCACCTGCAGAGTCATCACTAACCACAGCTTGATATTAGAAAATGTGAGATGACACCGACCCAAGGAACACATAACCATTTTCGACCATATATTACTCAAAATTTTGATTAAAATCCTCTGCTTACCAAATGATAATAATTATAATGATCTCCATTTTATTTAGCAGGTTCCTGGATAGACGAATCCCGGATTACGGTAAGATTCCCATCTCATTCCGCTGCCAGATGCAGGCAGGCGATGAGGGATGCGGGATTCTCGATTTCTCCCGTAAGAGAATCGAGGTCAGGCCGACAAGGAGGTGCCGAGGACTAAGAGCTACCTTACGTGGCAATAAAAAGGGAGCCAGGCCGCAACCCGGCCCGAGAGCTTCGGGGCCATGCTGAATATATTCTGGCTCGCCTGGAAGAACACCAAAGGAGAACGGATATACAAGTGGAACGGGCTCGACGCCACTTGGACCAGATAAATGCTGACATTGCAGCTGGCCTGATTCCGAGTACGGATGGGTATGCCCCCTCATACGGCATCTCATTCGAACTCGACGACCCAAGACTGACCGACCAACTTGGCCCATGAATGTGACCGTCCCAAGAAAAATACACCCGAAAGAAATGAGGGGAGAAAACGAAAGCCGGCGAATGGAATGGGATCACTCCTTTACGCGAAGACCATCGACAAGAAATCCAAGAAACTCTTATCGAAATCCACATCGATATTAAATTTGATAAAATAAATGTTACTAGTTATTTTGTTCATTTGTTCATAGTTTTATTATCGGAAATAGCGAAAGATCCATCTAACTAGAATAGCATAATAGAAATTCATCTTAAGCATCCTATTGATAATAATTTTTGTTGTTCATCTAATGAAATAAACTTCTTAATGATCTATCTTGTTGTAGAAATGGATTCCAAAAAATTTTGAATACTGCCCTCAAAAAAGCACGAAGGGAGAATGCAGATCTTCATCGACAATTAATTCAACTGACCCGAGAGATTCAGCAGGTTAAATCAACCTGGGTGGAACCTGCCAGAATGAGGACCCTGTATCAACGAGTAATGGCTGGTCAACGCGGTTGGGCCGAAGAAAAACGACTCGGAAAAGCACTGAAAACCAAGATTTACAGCCTGGAGGTGGCGCTATCAGCTTGCAACGAAGGCCAAGCCGTCACATACCCCTGGTCTTCGCGCCCGCACAGTTAGCTTATCAAGCCGCGACAGACACCACCAAACCGGCCGTGAAACCAGCTCAACGCCGCCCCGTAAAAATGGAGCGCGAAAGCGCCGATCATTGAAACTCACAGGGCAGATACAAAACTAATTGTTTAATAAATAATCTATTCGAGTGTCTTAGTATTGTTTATTTAATTGGCAGCGATAAAAGTTAGGTCCACAAGGCAGTGAAGTTTCATAGAGGTTTGGAGGACAGATAACTGATTGAATGTGACGGACAATGACGTGAAAGGGACCGAATTGAGAAATTGCACACATGTCTTCTATCGGTGGTGCGTTGAACCCGCTATGGGATCGGGCCTTAGTAGTTCCTTCGTGGCGCTCATCTTTGGCAATCCCATAACCAGTGGTTACATTACCAACGTTGCTTGGCAACGGGTAACCATGATGACCGAGAATAATTATATATATGTTTTTATTTATTTTTAACCACTTTGAAAATAAATCTGGTTTTTTGTTGTGGTTTATTTGAAACCTTAATTATTATTATCATTTAATTTAAACTCGACAGTAGTTATAATTGTTGGGCCAAAACACAATTTTGTTTGAATGAATCAGTAATAGCACGCAAACACAACACTCAGATTTAAAATCAGACCCATAAAACATCATCTAACCACCTTAAAATACGAGAAAGAAATAATTAAAATATAAAATCGAAAAACATAAAAATAAATTAAAACAATAACAAGTTGCAACAAGATCCACACGAAATAAACACTGAAATAACATGAAAACACGAAAAGTTGACCAAAATTTGACAATTCACTTAAAAAGCGAGAGTTCACGAAAGTTAGAACTAAAATTAAATAATTTGACTTGGAAAAAATTCTCAAATTAAATCATGAAAATAATAAAATTAGAGTTAGAATATACAAAAAGTCACAAGGTCAAATTTTGTTTTACCACATCAAATTTAACACGCAAGGTTAGGGTCACACAATAGGTATTTATATACCGATTCATTTTTTCAGATTTTTACCCAAACTAAACTATATACGAACATAGTATTGAAACAACTTTGAAGCTACAGTCATTTTTACTTTGTAAGTTGACGAATGTTTGGAGAACCTTCTCCACGCAGCACACAAATAATCTCAAGAGAGCTCTGTTTGGGTGTTCGCACGGGGAAAGGTTATTATGTAACGAATGATCTGAATGATGTAGCCAATTATGAACCTATTTGTATTACAACAATAAATGTTTTAAGCAGATGTTATGTTACGTCGAAATGTTTCCGGCCCACAGCCGATACAGCACCACAAGTTATTAAAATCCAAACACCCAAATCGAACTGTGTAAGTCCACCAATAGTTCGTGCCCGTGAAGGCTACGGCGTGAGAACGCAGGAGCTGGCACGTCAATATTATCCGTTTATAGGGGAAATTGGAAGGTAAGGAGGTAGTCTTTTGGCTATCTTTTCGCCATCCATGTCCTGAAAAATCGACTTAAAATTTTGAATACTAATCGGCTTAAAATCTCAACACCGAGTAGTCCAGTGGGCACTCGTAATCTCTTAACATCAACACAATTAATTCCTAAGGTCAAATGAGGGAAGGTGACGGGAGAAAAATGTCGTAAATCGTTGCCATGCAAATTTTATCTAGTAAATTATTGTAATCGAAATTTTTAAACGTCATATGGATGACCTATCAGCGCTATAATGAGTACTCAAAGCGACAAAACATACTAATTAAAATGTTAATGAGTATTGTAGTGAAGATATTATATCTCCCACAAATTAAAATGTATCCCAGTACCATAATGTTAACCTATCATAAATAATCTAAAAATACAAATACCAACCGAAATCGACATATATATCTGAAGAATAAAAGATCTATGGAAATATGAACCCCAATTAAAAGTATTGGACCCCGATAAATATTATATTTCCCTGGTCGTGATAATTACAAAACCTAAAAGAGTAATCTCCATAATCATTACTTTACGCCCATAGTTCCGGCGACGAGTAGCATGTTGGTATGTATTACCTTTTTGTTGCTAAACGAATCTTAATAACTAAGTACTGACACCCATTAGGTTAATAGTTATAAAGGAAAGTATAGCCAAAAGGAATAGACTAAAACCATGCAGTTAGCGAATAAATTTATAAAAATTATTGTACAGAAACAATTCATAACCAGCTCTTAAAAACTTCTGATAAAACTTAGTGAGATACTTACCACGCATGATGAATATTGTAAACAACGAGGGAAAAACAGCAGACGCCAAACATAATAATTAAAAGATCAATCAAATTGAGTACAACATGAACATAAAAATCATAAATTCCTGTCGACAGATAGATCACAATATTAACTATCCCAAGCCTTTGAAAGCAACCTCATGGAAAATTGGATCGTAAATTCGTTCCATAGGGAGGTAACCAACATCGTACTGTTTGAGAGATATGATGGGAAAGGGCCGAACATAACTGCGACCGGTTGCGGGGGATAGATATCTAAAGGTCAATTAATTTGGTGACGGAATATTCGAATGAAATACTCACTAGTGTTGGGCCAGAACACAAACGGGGCTTGAGAATTGTTTAAATGAATCGGTAATACACACGCAAATACAGCATGCAGATTTAAAATCGGACCCATAAAACACCAACTAACCATGCTAAAATATGAGAAAGAAAAACAATTAAATATAAAATCAAGAAACACAAAAATAAACAAAAATAATAACAAAGTGCAACAAGATCCGCACGAAATAAACATAAACATAACATGAGAACATTAAAATTTGACCAAAATTTGACAATTTATCAAAAATGCTAAAATCCATAAAAATGGAACAAGAATTAAATGATTTGAATTGGAAACAATTCAATTAAAAAATTAAAAAATAAAATTGTCAAGTTGAATTACAAAATAATAAAATTAAGATTAGAACATACTAGAAAATAACAATACCGATTCATTTTCACATAATTTTAATCGGTTTTTGATCAAAAAATCAGTTATAGAAACTAAAAACTAGTTTTAATCCGCTTTAATCAGTTTGATTCAGTCTTACATACTTGAAGCAGATTTCTTTAACCAGGATTTTCAATGTGAGTGAAGAAATGTTCAAAGACTTTCTCCACGTCGCCCCCAGACATCCTCATATGAGCTCTGTTTGAGGCGTCGTCGTGGGAAAGGTTCGTATGTGCGATGAATAAAACAATGTATGCCAAATATGAATATGTATTATGCCAGTTAAATGACAATAAACGATTGATTCAGAAAACATTTGTCGAAATATTTTAAGGCCCACAGCCGACACATCACCGCAAGTCAATAAAATCTACACACACCAACCAAACTGTGTAAGTGCGTTGTAAGTCCGCCAATAGTTTGTGCCCGTGAAAGCTACGGCGTGAGAACACAGTAGCTGGAACGTCAATATTGTCCGTTATAGGAGAAATTGGGAAGTGGGGAGGTAGTCTTTTGGCTACCCTTCTGCATCCCATTTCCTGAAAATTCGACCTAAAATCTTAAACGACAAACGGCTCAAAATCACCACACCGAGTAGTCCAGTGGACACTCGTAATATTCTAATATCGACATAAATATTCTTAAGATCAAATGGAAAGGGATCACGGGAAGGGGCGTTGTAAATCATTGCTATGATCGTGATTAAATAAATATTAAAAATCTGTAATGTCTAACGAGAATAAATCTCAATTATTACGCTAGTGATTAAATAATTGTGTAATGAAATCGATAATGGAAAACTGAATTGAAATAGATTTTTGTTAAATTAGTTCGAAATAAATAATCCAAAATAAATTTAGGAAGAGCAAAAATTAACGGTAACAAATTTCAGCCATTATAATCACCATTAAATAAACAAATAAATAAATTTAGCGACGATAAAAATAAACCCAAATTGTCATGATCACGACAAATAAAATAGTACGAGTAATGTTCAAGGAGAATAAATTTTAAACGTCATCTCATAATCAAATAAATAAAGGAATAGAAACCATCGGTGGTAATAAATAATGTTAACCAGTTGCCTCATGAACTAAATAAATATCCAGTGAAAGTAATAGAAAAGGTAGGTAAATCGGAGAAAGTAGACGACTAGGAAAAAATTAGAGATAACAAATTTGTAATGATCGAATCTGAGTCAACAGGAGGATAACCAACCATAATAGTTATTAATAGAGTAAGTCAGGTATGCGCCGCGAAGCCCCGATTTAAAATAAACCCATAAATTAATAAAATACACTAATTATAGAAACAACTGGACTCCACTAGAAATCCACTATAATAAAATAACATTACCTAAGTTGATTCCCAATCATTTCTAATTACTGAAGAAGCATTAGTATTTACAATCACGCAGAATGATAACCATCCCAGCATAAGACATTTCGATGTAACTGTAGATATAGCAAAACATAGATAGAAAGTGCCACAACCAACATGAAAAGCTTGAAAAATCAGTAATATCGATAAACATAATTAAAAACTCAAATTCACAAATGAACTAGAATTAACATAAGTCGAAATCTTGAACACTAATCTTGACGAGGACTCATAATGATCCGTAGTAGTGTGAAACATACACCATGATCAGGATTGAAGGAGCGAAACCTGTAGGTCGAATCACGATTCTCATTATGGGAATAATCATCTATGACATTCTGAAGTTTTCCTGCCAAATATCCACATCAATTATAATAGCTCTGAATAGGAATAAAAAATAGAATAAAAATCAGCATCCTAACCTAGAGTCACTGGTAAACGAGACAACGTTTTCCAGGAGATCTTTGAAAATAAAAATAAACCAGTATACAGAGATAGATATAATCAATAGATCAATAAGTGTCGACGTATAAGTAGTCGAGTAAATCTAACACGGACAGGAAATCTTGACTAAATCAATTGTCAACTACACCACTAGTTAGATATTATTCATAATTAATTCCCTCACACGCCAACAAGCAGCATAGGAAAAATATCAAACCAACACGTGTCATAATAGTCCGGGCAGGAAATAATACGAATCGATAATAAGCGAAATTACTGAAAAACGAAAACTTCACAGAGTGATATTTACTGGGAGTCAATTAACGACATTTCAATTACGTGGCACTTCCTTGCTAGATGATATTTAATCAGTGCGAAGTGACAATTCTCCTTCATTTCCTACTAATTGCACGTACGATCATGAATCCGCGCCAAAAATGGCAGCGTAATGGAGAAACTAGTAATTCTCGAAGAGAAGATGGGAAGGGAGCCAATCCCACCACACGATGGTAAGTTCCGTATCGCATTTAAAACTTATTTAATTTTATAAATTCATACGAAGAACAACCGAGAAAACGAGATCGACCAAATCGTGCACTATTTTCAGCGTCAGCCACGACCTATCAATGCTGGAATAACCAATAGAATCTCCTACCAAATCATATAATTTCATTATGCATCAAATAAAATTTTTACTATCAATATCTTGAATTTGTTGATTATATATGATTTTCTGGAAGCGAATATCGTAACCCGTCCACCTGCAATTTCTGATGAATGCCAACAAATATCGCGACTGAAAATGATAGTGTACTCGCGAAGCACCTAGATAATGTATCAATCAAAATTTCGCAAACACGATGATAACAACTTTACAATCCAACGAGAATAAAATAACTCGCAATGAAATCCCCAAAACCCAGATGATAGAGTTTTCTTCAATGCTTGCGAAAAATGAATAGACGCAGTAGCGTCGAGACGCCGAAATGAAATTCATAGATTAAGCCGAACTAACATAAGCTCCAAGTCGTAATTCCAATGATCCCGAGTTATCCAGCCAAGTCGAATAAGTGTGAAAACCGTTATTAATCCAGACGCATATAAACATTCTCCTAAAATAAGCCAAATAAGAAACAAATTAACCTCGAGACGATGCTCACTGGAGTAACCCTACCAATAACCGTCGAAGAACCTAATAATTAGACCAGTTTACCCCTTATAGTTATTCCACCACCAATAAAATCCATTACCATTTATATGTTAAAAGTTATTATTTTATAATCATAGCGAACAGCATACCGACGCTAATTCTTCAATAACTTAATGATTAAAAAATTTGCAGACCATTCTTGGATAGACGCGTCCCGCGTCACAGTGCGATTTCCAGCACGATCGGGCAACAGATGTCGACAGGCTTTATGGAACGCGGGGTTCTCAGTCTCTCCAGTAAGAGAATCCCGCGCGGGCATACAGAGAGATGACGGAGAAATGGACCTACCGTTTGTGGCCATAAAAAGAGAGCCCGGCCGGAGTCCAGCGAGAGAGATTCGCGGCAAGCGGAATTCCTATTGGCGCGTCTGGAGGAACATCAGCGCCAAACCAATCGACAAGTGGACCGAGCCAGGCGACACCTGGCTAAGATCAATAAGGCCATCGCAACTGGAGCTATCCCTAGTACGGATGGGTACGCCCCTCCGTACAATGTGTCCTACAACCTCAACGATCCGAATTTGGACGAAGAATCAGAGGTCATGAACGTGGTGATTCCACGAAGAATGTTCACCAGGGAGATGAGAAACGAAGTTAGACGTCCCCACCGTGATCAAGAGCACCCGTACTCTCACGAGATCCCAAAACGTTTCGGAGGTCGAAACCGTGGGAGACATGATTAATATCAGTATAATTTGCAAAATAAAAATTGAATTTTGTTTTAGCTCACTTGTTTTGTTTTCTATAATAATGGATAAATGGAGTTGTAGTACGGTCGAGAACAGATTTTGTTTAAAACTTAAGATTAGGAATTGGATAAGTGAAGTTTCATGACGAAGGTTAATTTAATGTTGTATTCATTGTTGTAGAAATGGAACCCTACAAAATTCTTCAAGGAGAGTTGGTCAATGCCAAAAGATTAAATCGAGAATTAAACCAGCAAATTGTCCAACTAACGACCGAAATCCAGCGTAAAAAATCCAGCTGGATAGAGCCGAAAAAGGTGAAGGCTCTATATCAAAATATGACTGCCGCCCAGCGAGGTTGGGCCGAAGAAAAACAGTTGAATCAAAGCCAGAAAACCCAAATTCGCGAGTTAGAAGTAGCTCTATCTGCATGCCAGGAGGGCAATGCAGTAACTTACCCTCTTGTTTCTGCTATAGCCCAATTGGCTTACAAGGAGGCCACATCGAACTCCAAACCTGCGAGCAAACCACCTCGACACCGACCTGGCCGAAACGAGCGCGCCAAACGTCGAGCCGCTCAACTAGCGGATTAGAACAGTTTTTCTTTTGTGATCTTCAAATAAATTTGTGTTGATAAGATGGTTGATCTAAATTATGATTTATAAGTTCAAGACCTAGACGGTATCAATATAGTTAAATAGAAATGATTCTATGTGACCAGACCAAACCGAAGTACGTAGATGGGACGAGATTAAGCAAAGCGCACACAGACCTTCTACCGGTAGTGCGTTGAACCCGCTTTGAGGTCGGACCAGAGCAGTTCCTTCATAGAGCTCACCTTTGGCGACCTCAAAAACCGATGGTTACATTTCCAACGTTGCTTAGCAACGGGTGGCCATCGGGGAAAGAAAATATTTATTATGTGTGGGGTCAAGGTCATACCGACCCGAAATCACACACTAGGCTAACTAACTGAGGTAGAAGTAACAATCAATTTGACGAAGGGATGAAGGGAGGATAACCATACCTATAGGCACTGGAAAAATCCAAAATTTAGATTTTACTAAAATAAAATAAGCTAAACTGATTCGAAAAATTAAATCACCAAAAGTTTACCTTCATACCACGAAATAAAAACCGAAAAATAAAGCCCCAATAGATAAACAAATCACTGAGTCATTTGTCGACAAAAATCTGTTAACCTTCAATAAAATTTCGACATGCGAATCAATTCAACGACGATAATGTCAATACTGCAGTGTGAAAAAATGAATGAAGGAAATTTATTTCGATTGGCATAAACTAATGGATAAATTCTGTGCACGACAACAAAAATATCGAGGAATTAGATTCTGCACACTAACCACCATATGACGTGACATTGCACAAGTACACGCATATAAATAGTTTGTAGACCGATAACGTCATTTTTGAATTCTCAATTATGTCGCTCAATCCAAGATATGCAATGAAGGAAATAATGGACAAGACTCGAGAAGCCGAGGCTAGTACAATCACGATGTAGGCGAAAGCGACTACTTGAGAGGGTGAGTTTAATATATGATAATATTAACCTTATTACCATAAGTAAGAGATCTAGACCCCTCAATGACGCAGACTCTCGACATAGATCTCCTTTCCGTCCAGAATACTATTATCTCAAGCAAATCATGATAAACCGAAATAAGAAATGTAGTTAATTTGACAAATAATATATGTTTTTCTCTCCGTTAACTTATTCAAAATCTTGGTATATCACTCGCAAATAGAGCCGATGGGGACCATGAAGCCTCACTCGGAAATTCTAAAACACCGCATAACATTGAAATAACCTTGTCAACGATACTCGCGTTTTTTGGGAAATAATGAAATGAATGTCACGATTAATCTCCACTCGATTACACTAATGAACCTCGATAAAGTGAGCCAAACCGGTAGGTCAAATGATATAACCCCAATGCTAGAAATGAAAACAAAATTCCCCAAAGAGTTATTATCTACCATATTGCAATTTGATGTTCATTTCACAATTAAATCGTCATTATAGTGAAATCGAATAGGGCAAAGTCCACCAAAATTAAATATTATCAGGAGAAAGCTAATAAAACAAATTTCATTCCACCTTAACAACGATGAAGTAGGTAAGCAGACACAATGGAGAAACATGATAGATCATCATGTATACACCAGATAAACTCAACATGACTTACCAATAACCGACCCACCATTCGACTCACTAGTGGACGACAGAATAAATGTTCCTACCGTCGACCCAGGCTGTAGCTCTAAGAACTTCAGCGTAAGGTAGTGACGCACTTACATAGCCTCAAGGCTCCAGAAGGCAAGACAACGACCACGCACGAATCTACATCACCCACTCCAAATACTTTCGTTGACCTTACTAATGCCAGATTGTATCCGTGTTTCTTTCTCAATAAATATATAAAATTATTCAGCGATTCATGTTTGATTAGATTGTTAAGATAAAGTTAATAAACCAAATAATCATTTGAGTTGTTTTTTCTAGATAACTCCTGGATCGACGCGTCCTGAATCACGGTACGCTTCCCCACATATTCGACTGCTCGATGTAAGCAGGCGATGTGGGACGCGAGATTGTCAATCTCCCAAGTGAGAGAATCCAGGATGGGTAGTCAAAAGGATTTCGGAGACGCTGATCTCCCATTCATAGCTGTCAAAAGAGAAGCCGGTCGCAATCCAGTTGGGGAAATCAGAGGACAGGCCGAATATCTGTTAGCTCGTCTCGAGGAGCATCAGAGGGAAACAGATCGACAGGTAGAGAGGGCCAGACGCCATCTGATAGAAATAAACGCCGATATCGCAGCGGGCAAAATTCCCAGCACGGATGGGTATGCTCCCCCCTACAATACGTCATATGACCTCGATGATCCAAGCCTAAACGAGAGGAATACCGCATTTACGTGGTGGTTCCAAGAAGAATTCTCCCACGAGAGATGCAGGGCGGAGAAAGAGGCTCTAACAATCATCGCGACCATCCATATGCTCGCGAACGCCCATGACATAATTTCAATCAAGGCTACTCAAGATCAGAACACCATTAATTGTAATGCAATAAATATTTAGCCCTAATATTTTTTGTTGTTTTGCTTAATCTTGTTGTTAATCTGTAAAGTAATTAGTGATAAAAGATTATAGTAAGCCTGATGTTAAGCCTTGACACAGAGTTATAAGCAGAAATGAGGGAATGTTGTGAAAGATTATAAACCTGATGATTATATCTTATTATTGTAGATATGGGGTCATGCAGGATCTTGCAACCGGAGCTAGACAAGGTCCGAAAAGCAAATATAGAATTGCATCAACAACTCGTTCAATTAACCAAGGAAATTCAGCGGATCAAAGCAATCTTGGGGGAACCGGGAAAGTAAAGACTCTTTATCAGAAGATGACCGCAGCGCAACGGGGATGGGCTGAGGAGAAGCAGCTTATCCAGACTCAGAAGGTTCAAATACGCGGCCTAGAGGTAGCGTTATCGGCGTGCCAAGAGGGCAACGCAGTAACCTACCCGCTAGTGTTTGCGCCGGCTCAACTGGCCTATCGAGATGCAACCGAGGCTAGGAAGCCCGCGAGCAGGTCCATCAAACATCGCCCGGAAAGGCAGAGCGAGCCAAATGACGTGCCGCGAAGATAAAAGAATAATATAACTTAGAATTAATATTTAATAAATGTTTCTCTTAAGTTGAATTGATTGTACTAATAGATTTAATAATTACGGGGTTTAATTAAATCGAATCTTGGGTGGTTCGGAAAATAATTCCAAGCAAATAGGGTATTGAACATGTAAGCAAGGAACCAGAATAAGAAAAGCGCACATGAACCTCCTATCGGTAGTGCGCTGAACCCACCTTGAGGTCGAGCCAGAGTAGTTCTTTCGTAGCGCTCACCTTTGGCGATCTCAAAAAACAATGGTTACATTACCAACGTTGTCTAGCAACGGGTAGTTATTTGAGGGCAAGGAAAAGTTCTATTTGGGGTCAAGGTTACACCAGCCATAAACCCCACATAATAGTGATAGGGTTAATTGAGATACTGTTGGGATTTTAAAATCACAAAAGGTGTACAGAGCATACTAAAATCCCTAATACAAACAGCAGCGATGAGGATTACGGGAGTAGTTATAATGATAACGGATAAAATCATGGGAGTTAACATTAGAATGGAATAGGAAAAGAATGGGACCTTAACATCAAAATCGATCTTAGACCTTCAATTGGCAGCTCGTTGGACCCATGGATCGTTCGGTCAATTACAGAATTACTAATAGCGCTCACGTTTTGCCGAAGATTCAACCCCTTGAAAATTGTTCCAACGTTACATAGCAACGGGTGCCGAGTGGTAAATAAAAATATTTGTATGGCGTTGCCTGGGTAGTCTTCAAATATTTCAACACTCAGAAACCCACAAACATAAAACACTATATAGTTTTAATAAATATGTTGAGATACCTAAATAATGAAATAAAATAATTAGTAAACATGTAAAATGATTGGGTGAAACAATGAGAAGTAAGTAAGATGTGGTTCTGGAGCCTAATAAAAAGAGAATGAAAAAGAAATGTTGAACAACGAGAAAGAAATAAGAGAAAATCAATAAAAACAGACAATTAAATCAAAGAAGGTCATTTATAATTAACAAGTGCAAATTTTGGAAAACAAAAACAAAAACAAAATTCGCACATCATCTCGAAAGCCCTTTCAAGATAAAATCTCGGAAAGGGCATCTCCAAAAAATGATTTATCTGGACAGCTGTCAGTGATCATAGTGGCCCAAAATGAATTAGCGCTAAAAGATATCAGAAATTCTATTCGACATCAGTAAGTGTTATTGAATGATGGAGTATAAAAAGGAAGCGCAATTGAAATCAACGACACAAAAAAAATAAGGCAAAACTTGCGAAAGACAAAAACTACGAAAGACAAAAATTGTGAGAGACAAGAAATTTGCAGGAGACAAAGAATGGCAGAAGATAAAGAAAGACAAAAAAGAAATTAAGAGAAATTTGAAGCAGAAATTAAGCAAGGTCAAAGCAAAGCGAAGCAACTAAATCAGAGTTACCGATCTCAGAAACCCACCGCAGTAGTCAGGTGATTGTAAAGCTAATTGATCCGAAAAGTGCTATTCTTCCCGAAGGGTCGCAATAAGCACTAAGTGTGATTGATTGATAATTCATTGTGTCATTTTAAAGTGGAGATAAATTATATTAATCAATAAAGTTTATATCGTTTGGAGTTCGTTACTGTTGTTTAAAGCACGCTTGGAGTCAGATCGACAATAATTTCTATTCGAATTCACCGACAAAACCCCAAAAAATAAATAAATACAAACACATTCTATATAGTGCTGGTGTAAGGGTCGAAAATTAATTTGTTTAAATGGGTCTTGTATGTTTGGATTAATCATTCTCCTTCATTTAGATAACTTTCCTTTCCATAGGGTCTATTCTAGCTCGCCCAGACGCCTCACAATTTTTATCTTGATACTGTGCATAGCGGCCGAGAATCCTACAAGCAGGTGAGCACATTTCCCAGTATTACGCCTTAGGAAATCCTCGCCTTCGGATCCTTGATTGCCTATAGAAGGCCTAAAATCGCTAAGTTCCTCTTCTTAACGCTCCTGTACCAATCGTCTTTTAGGTAGGTTCGTGACTTCTGAACCATTGACATACAACTATTTGACCCTCTAATGGTTAACAGTTGCTAGGCAACGTTAGTAATGTAACCACTGGTTTTGAGACCGCCAAGGGTGAGCTCTTCTTTCAGAAATGCTAAAGCACAGTTTCATATTGGGTTCAACGAGCTGCCGATAGAAAGCGTGTGCTCGATTTCTGTACCGTCCCTGTCTTTCTGTCGAATCTACGTCAATCATACGTTTGTGTCTTCCTTGTCTGGCTTCTCGAATCTAGCGTCTTTACAATGTGTTTTACATCTCATCAATTGAATTACTTTCTCTATTTGTTTTCGAAATGAAAGAACACAAAAACGATCGAAATAATTTTAATTTTATTTTACATTTCTATTAACAAGTTTCGGTTCAGCTCGCATCAATCCAAGTCGTTCCACCGTTGTTTTTCGCTACCCGTTCTCTATAGGCCAATTGTGTCGAGGCAAACACCAGGGGATACGTTACAGAATTTCCCTCCTGGCTGGCCGACAGCGCAACCTCCAAGGCTCGGATATGCGTTTTCTGAGCCTAGTTTATCTGACTCGCTTCTTTCAGGGCGGTCCAAGTAACATCCAGCTCCTGGTAAATCTTCTTTAATCGCTTCGGCTCAAAACATGTAGATTTGAGCCTTTGAATTTCTTGAGTAGACATCATCAAGCGTCGAGTGAGGCGACTTTCTGTTCCATCAGTGTTTTCCTGACTACCTCGACTGTGATCCGTCACTAAATCAACAAAAAAAAATTTAACGAGGCTTTCGATATATATAATTCATTCAATATCACCATGACATTTTAAAATAATCAATCGGAGTTTGGTTATGACCTCTTCGTTCTAAGGTTATTCACCTATTATACTCGCCACTATTCGTAAAATTATATTTGGATAGGGAGTGTCTGTTCAGCAATTCCATCATTCACCCCTTATATGAACTTTATTCACAACTTAATCAGCAAATATCAAAGAATCAAGTCTTACTACGATAAATATTATTAGTAAAGGTTCATTCCGATAATTATTATAAGTTAAATTTGACAAAGCAAAAAAATAAATTCAACAAGAAGAATTTTATTTGTAAAACATGGTACGGATTAATCCATTTGTTGAATCACTGTCTCTTGAATCGGGATTTCGTTATTTGAAATCTCGCATGGTTATAGTCTCCTTCTTGTAGTTGCCATTCTTGGTGTTCCAGCATGACCGAGTGGATTAGATCGTCTAGAATTGCCACCCGAGTCGGAGCCATTTGAGTTTTCAAGGCTAGATCATTGAGTTCATACAAAACATTATATTTCAGAGCATATACATCTGAACAAAGGATTCTGCCTGCGGCTTTTTCGAGATTTATTTAGTACAATTCTCTTTGGGCCATCCGACGTCGGTGTTGTAATTGTTTGTCCTCCTCGTCCTGGCGAAGTAAGTAAAATTCTACTCTTTGACAGGCTTCTCTGTCGAGATTCCGGCCAGGCTCCCTTTTGATTGCAATACTGGGGAGCTCTATATTTTTAAACTATCCTGGTCAAGTCGAAAAAGTGGCATTTCCTGGCGTAGAGACCGTGTACCCATAGTCCATAGAATTTGACGACATTGGGCTGCCGCATTGGAACTAAATAGATTGATCTTTCTTCCTTACTCTGATGCATGCCGTTCGATCTCGATTTCACATGATTTTCGTTCGGGTTGCCAACAATCGTTACGCTGCACTTTATGATAAAAGGTCTCATGAAAGATAATATGAAGTAAACACGATTCCTTGCTTTCATTTGTGGAAGTTTGTGGCAGTAATTTTGGCATCATTGGATACGCATTTGAGTTATTGACGATTTTCCGTGGGGTTCCTTGTCTCTGCTGTTCTCTGAGCCTCTTCCCTTAGTCTTCGATTTGCGTATTGGGTTTTTTCGTTATTCATTCTAATACTATTCCAACGATCATCGAGAAAGCTTATATAGTATACTTCATTCTCTCACTGCGTCACCGGCCACGTCATTTCTAGTGAAGTCAGCGTATTTTTATTGTTAAATTTTTCAATGCTTGTCATTGATATTAATTTGGTGTGCATAGTTTCTGGTATGGTTATTGTATTACTACGTTTTGAAATGACCATCATTGAAATTATTCTTGCGTGGTGTTGTCTGGTGTAGTCATCCTATTGTTATGGCACATTTGCAATTCTTGTTCCAGCTTTATCTAGTCTGTTCGTCATTCATACTATCATTGTTATTATTTTCTAGTTCTTCAACGTGGTGTAGTTTGGCCGTGCTGTGATTAGGATTGTCTTCGTATTCCTGTTTCAATACCATTTCTACCGTTGTTAGTGTCAAGTTTGCTTTCATTTTATGAATTTATTGTCCCTAAACAAAGTATTTCTATCGTGATTAATATCAGATTTACTTTCGCTATGAATTTCCTATTCTTCGTCATACTCAACAAAAACAATTCTGTCATTATCAATATTAAATTTTTATTATCGGTTTCATTAAAACTTTATTTCACATGTTCAACTTCAATTTTTGGAGTCTTCTGTGATTCCCCATTATTTGTGCTATCGGTATTAAATTTTTCTTACATGTGTTGGTTTGTATACCTTGAAGTGAGATCTTATCTAGCTCGTTTGGGTCTCCTTTTTAACATATCGGTTTGACTCGTCCTTGCGGATATAATTTTGATTTTCTATTTACTTAAAATTATTATTCAACTTGCAAATTTAATTTATTAATTAGATAGACCTTGATATCAATATCCTTTCAAACTGACCCTTACATTTGAACTGAATTGCTAGTTCGCGCCCCATCAAAGTTGTGAACTTTTCTGATTTTAATTTGGGACCTATCGTGTCGTTAGATTCTAGCCGTAAATTTAATTCATTTCTTTGTGGAAAACTTGATTTTAGTTCCTCCTTTTTTAATATTCCATTTTAATTATATTCAGATGAAAGAATTTTGCTGCAACAATTTAAGTTATTCCCCACTTCCTCTACCTTTATTTGACCTTAGAGTATTGATTGTGTTCATTTTATAGTTAAGAGTGCCCCTGGACTACTAGAAATTCAGTATTTTAGCCGATTTGTGTTTAGGTCGATTTTTCTGGCGTTGAGTGAAAGACGAGCAAGCCAAAATACTTGTTCACAGATCTCCCTCCACCACTATAGGATATCCTTTTACGTTCAGATTCGCCGTTTACCACTGGCGAACCATCACGGTCACAGTTCCGTTGTAGATATACTTCTCTTATACGGATCCATTAATTGTGTGTATTTACTTTTTGTAACGTGTATTGTCTGTGAAACTGAAAAATCTTCGATATAGTTTCAGTTATAATATACTAGAATAATATACCTGCTCGAATACATATATTTCATCATTGGTAATAATTACATTCATAAGCACAGTCATAATTTATCAAAGACAATGAATACGTTTATAATCATAATCATTCAATAATTTCTCAACTCGTTTAACGTGAGTCCTGGTACAAAGTTGGTTCTGTAAAGAAAATTTCTCCCACACAAGCTTCCTGTATGACACACAAAAGCGCTTCTGTTTAAGAATAATATTTTTTACCAGGAAAAAGTAATTAATATTATGTGAAAATAAATCGGTATATATACCTATTTTGTGACCCTAACCATAACCCTAACCCCCTTGGCTTACGTAATATTATGTAATACCTGACCCCCGTTCACGCTGTTACTACTTGAAAATTGAAATTTGTCTATGCGGTTGCTACCTAGTAATTGACCTTTGTCCAAGGTTACCAGGTGATCGCACAATTATGTCACGTGCCCACTAGTCAGTCAACAATAATTGAAAAGAATTTTACAGATTTTAAATAATTTTACGGGTACATATACGCAAATGATACTTATTTAGAAATTTGTTTAATTATTTAGGAAAATTTTGGACGTTAAAACTATTTGAAATTAAGTAATTATATTTTAGAATCAATTAATATTATTATTCGATTTGAAAATACTACGCCTTTGATTATTTTGAGAGTTAGTTATCAAATTTTGATATTCGATTAAATATTTTTTATCACATACATCGTTAAATTGGCTTCATTTATTTGTCTTTTATCAATATGGAAATTGTGTTTAATTAGACTAAAACTTGTAATAAAGTATTAAATAATAGTAGTTTATTAATTTATCATGTATGTCCACTTAGTATAATATAGAGCCTGTTAAATATTTTAGTTTAAATTTAGGATTCTCGATGTAGTTTTAATGAATTTTTTTATCTAATCGAATGTCAATTGATATTAATTGAATTTATTGTGAATTTGATGTAAACTTTTAAGGAGAATGTATCAGTTTTAGAGAGAGTATTCCAACGTATGAATATTTCAGAGTTTTAGATATAATGGAGAGGTTAGATTTATCACTATGGATTGGGATTTTGATCAATTCTAGTATGTTTTACAAGTTGGAATATCTAGTTTAGAGGTAGTAAATTAATAGTGGAAATATTGACTGAGAAATCTTGGTTTTTAATGTAATTTAATCAATTAATTATGATGTAATAATTATTTGAATAGCAGTATGAGTAATTTCAATATTTTATAGTGTTAAAAGAAATTAATCAAAGATAAATATTGAGTACAAATATTCATTTAATGTTAGATTTTACATGAAAATCATCAGTAATATATCAATTTTAAAGTGAGATATTTTGGCTAAATATTGAGTTTGTACCGATAAGTTCAATAAATGTAGGGTTTTATGTGAAATTATCAGTAATATATAAATTTTAAGGGGGTGAAATTATGGCTAAATATCGAGTATGTGCAGATAAATGTAGAGATTTACATGAAATTATCATTAATTTGCCAATTAAAGGTGAAATATTTAATAATTGGTTACGATTGAGGAGTCTTAATCAAATATTTGTTGGGATATCAGTGCTAATTAATCAGGGTATTACTATTGAGTGTAAAAGAAATTCATTAAAGATTCTTACTGCATTCCAATAAATCTAGCTAATGCAGGATTTATGTAAACAAATTTCAATGTGGTAAGATGTGATACATTAAATTACAGTTATAATATTCATAACAGTAGGGTTAATTCTCATCAGTTGGGGTAATTTCAACGTTTTATAGTTTTAAATGAAATAATCAAATGTAAAGATGTGTAGAGAAATCAAATATTGTCAGTAAATTGTATCCTTTTAATGGAATCTTTACTGGTAACATGATAGTAATTATGGTGTTTAGGTGAATCAAACCTTAATTCAAGCATCGAGTGGATTTATCCTTTTTGTCGATGATTTTAAGTATTTGGATGTTTATTGATACTATAATAAAAATTCAATAAATTACGACAATGTTATCGAAGATTTTAATGTGGTTGGATATCCAGTTAGACATTAAAGTATATAAATTTTATTCAATATGCTAACAAATATTGTTTTTCTTATTCTGTTAAATTAATTTTGTATTGAAGAAAAGTGTATGTAGTTCAATAAATTGTAAAACTTTTAATAGAAATAATTAGTATATTTTTATAGAGGCAAATTCTTATTGTACGGTAACCATAAATTACGACATTTGATAAAGTCAATTTAACCAATATTTGTTGTACGTGACAATTTTCTAATCGATCTATTTGAAAAGACGTTGCTTGAATCGTTATAATTACAACTTTTATATATAAAAATTTGGAAACATTGTTGAAGTAATCTTTGTAAGGAAACTTTAGAGTAATGAATTATGGTAATTGTAGCGTTTTATAATGTATGTAATTAGATTCGGATACGTTTTAAATGAAATAAGTTAATTTATCGGTGATAAGCAACAAGTTCAACATGATAATGATTTTAAATGACTTCTGTTATGTTAATTTATTTAAAAAGATTAATGAAATTATGTTCGATTGAATAGTATGAATTCCTATCAACTAATCAATGCGGTATCAATAATATTTAGAAAATAATTTATATTTGAAGTGATAAAGTATTGTTTTAGAACATTAAAATTTGAGTTAATTTGAGTGGTTGTCATTGGTAATAAATAGAATTGACCAATTAGAATCAAGTATTCTATAATTTCATTTTCAAATTACTATTTTCATGAAAAATTAATTATTTTAATTGATAAATTTATCAGTAATTTCAACAACCGATTTTACTTATATTATAAGTTTATTGTAAAAATCAATATGGTTTGTACATTTTCTAATTATTTTCAAGAAAAATTACAATAAATATATCGATAATTCTATTCAAATTTTCATCTATTTTTAGTTTAATAACAGTTTCTTTTGAAAAATCGCTATAGTTTGTACGTTTTCAAATTATTTTCAAGGAAACTGTAATAATTTTAATATATTGATAAATTTATTAGTATTTTGAACATGAGTTTAGCGATTAAATTTATCGAAAATAGTGTCGTTGTCAATAGCAATATGTAAATAGTAACAACCAATCAAAATCAAGTATTTGGTTTGAACTTTTTCAAAATTATTTTACAAGAAAAGTTATTGAAATATGATTTTTATATATTTTTTCAAGAATAACATTCTATTGACAAATAATTTCAGTCAATAATATTCCAATTAATATTTCTAATTAACAATTGATTTAATCAATTCAATCAATCATGTTACGAGTTTATTTAAATCGACAATTAACAAATTTATGTACTTTTTAATCTAATTATTTTGATAATTTCAATAAAGATTTTCAAAATTTAATATTCTCAAATTATGGTATAATAAATTTATTCATATTTTCAAACCATTAAAATTTTTAACATGTTCTTAAAAATTGTCAACGATATAATGATTTTTAAAATATGTTTTCTACCAATTAAGCAACTACTCTTTATTAAAGACATGTGTTATAATACACTTGGTATTTAGTAATTATTGGTATACATAAAGTTATAATAGTTCAAACTTTTAATCACATAGGGTTAAAATTATTACCTCTTCTATCCGTTAGAGTAAAAATTATGAAATATTTCATTAGTTTGGATTAAAATTATTACTTCTTTCATCACCTAGGGTTAAAGTTATTACCTATTTCTTAACATAGGGTTAAAATTCTTAACTTATTAGATAACTTTACTACAAATCATGTAATAGTTTATTCATAAATTTATCGAAAAGTATTATAATATACATAGTTTGAATAATAAATTAATAATGATTGAAATATTTAACAGGTATCACATAAGACCTGATGAATTTTTAATGGTTATTTAATCAATGTGTTGGGCCAACACACAATTTTGTTTGAATGAATCGGTAACAGCACGCAAACACAACACGCAGATTTAAAATCAGACCCATAAAACATCAATTAACCATGCTAAAATACGAGAAAGAAACAATTAAAATATAAAATCGAAAAACATAAAAATAAATTAAAATAATAACAAAGTGCAACAAGATCCGCACGAAACAAACACAGAAATAACATGAGAACACGAAAATTTGACCAAAATTTGACAATTCACCAAAAAAACGAAAGTCCACGAAAGTTGGAACTAAAATTAAATAATTTGAATTGGAAACAATTCAATTAAAAGTCAAAAAATAAAATTGTCAAATTAAAACACAAAAATAATAAAATTAGAATTAGAATATACCAGAAAATCACAAGATCAAATTTTGTTTTACCACATCAAATTTAACACGCAAGGTTAGGGTCGTACAATAGGTATATATACCGATTCATTTTCACAGAATTTTAATCAGTTTTTGTAACTAAAATACTCGAATACTCGTCTTACAGAACAATTTATTCCTACGATTTTACAATGTAAGTGAAGGAATATCCGAAAACTTTCTCCACGTCGAGCACAAACAACCTCATATGAGCTCTGTATGGGCGTCGGCGTGGGGAAAGGTTTGTAATGAGAGCTGATGATGTTGTCATTCCAATTATGTTCAAAATGTATTATGCCAATTATGTTCAAATAAAACTTTTAACAAAATGAGTTATGTCGAGATTTTTCCGGCCCACAACCGATACACCACCACAAGATAGCAAAATTAACATACCCCAACTGAACTGTGTAAGTGCGGTGTAAGTCCGCCAATAGTTTGTGCCCATGAAGGCTACAGCGTGAGAACGCAGGAGCTGGAACGTCAATATTATTTCCTATAGAGGAAAGTGGGTTGAAGAAGGATTAGTCTTTTGGCTAGTCCATCATCACCCATCTCCTGAAAACTCGACCTAACTTATAATGAAATAAATCGGCTTAAAATCAAGACACCGAGTAGTCCAGTGGGTACTCATAATCTCTTAATATCGACACAATTTAACCTAAGGCCAAATAAGGGAAGATGACGGGGAATTTAACTCATGAAAATCGTTACTATGCCAATAATTGCGATAGTGAAAAATAATAAGACGTGACCAAAATTAATCCTAATTAAAAATCAGTTTTTCGATCTCTGACAACTTCGGTAAATTCGCAAAGTCACGATATAGAACCCACCAAACCGTAAGAGTAAGTTGACAGTCAAACTTCCAAATTACGTTAAATTAAGGGGTAGTCAATTAATCAAAACTTCAACACGCACCAAAAAACTTCTATCATTAAAAAGACATGCAAAATTTCAAGGGAGTTTAACGTTTCAGTGACCCAGTTAGTAAATTATTTATTTAACCCAACCCTTGTAAAAGGACAATTGAACGACATGATTTATAAAATGATAAAATGAAACATTAAAATTTCGAAAAATAGATAAATATTATAAAATGTATTGGGCATTAAGATTAACCTTAGAAGGGGGTATACCAAATCATAATAGTGTATGGTACCGAGACCCAAGCGCTCAAGTATTAAATTTTAAATTTCTCACCTGAAAACCCACTCCAAACGGCTAACAAGGTCTAGAATAAAAAGTAAAAATGCATCAAATATAATTGCATATCGATATCCATCAAGGAAATACAGCAAATGGCAAACAAAAGGAAGAATGTCATATTGAATGATTCTTTCCAAGTAAATACATTGTACCACAGTAATATAATTCACGGGAACCAATACCGGAGTGATCAACTGATGGCGTAGCGTAAAATGATGTTGAATGACAGATACGAGGGGAGCACGCCTCGGCCAAAGGGAGATATGAAACTGAAAGTTAATAATTCGTCAATATGATAAAAAAGGAAATTGATTTACGCACTAAGGCAGTCGATAATAACAATCCGATACAGTTGTGTCTACTCCAGATAAATAATAGTGATGTCCCGCATGTTACTAAAATAATTATCATTAAATAACAAAATCGCAGACAATTACCAAAAGATAGAATTTTGTCGAAAATAAGTCCATAGCAGTAAAATTAGAATAATCTATCAAGATAAATAGCCAGATCGACAAACAGTTGACCTGACATTTCCAAAATTTTATATCAGGGGAAAATGAGCCATCACCAACAGACGAATTCGCACACGCGTCGCCTTGAAGGAAGAACACACCCGTCACACGACCTTTAACAGAAACAGTGTGTATATCACCGGAATTGCAACCACGACTGACACACCACTGCCTGACATGGACTCAAACACTCGCACGGATATAAGTAGTATGTCCACTAAGAAAATTTCATTTTCTATTGAAATGTCAAGAAATCTGAACGACGGCTCACGAAGAGACAAGACGAACGAGATCATTATGGAAGAAAAGGAGAAAGTACGAGATGGTAATCTTAGCAATTATATTAATTATATTTTACCAACCCAAGCATTAGATTGTTACCCCGGCCATGAACCGGATTTTTGTTACTAATCGTTACAACCCCATCAAGGAGGATCCGTAGAAAATTAACGAGATACACGACATCTATTCTGTCATAATTATCAAATAAATAGAATGAAATTCGAACGTTAAATTTTTCAATTTTTTCCTTGAAAGAAGATAACACCTGACACTCTCCTTACGGGAAAAACATGAACATCCGAGCTGTTAACAAAATTGGCCACATTAAGTTCCCAAATATCAATTCCAACAAATAAATTTCAAATAATTCCAAACAAATCTCAAAATAGTCCTCACTGAATTCAAGTAATTCCTAGCCGGCATGTTTTTGCGATTCCACAAAACGAGCCAAATGACTGGCGTTAGGAATCAAATACAACCCCAGATGTGACGGTGAAAATGCCAACATTTAAAGTCTACCACGGAGACAGATAGAACAAGTCTAGCTAGCTATTATAGGACTCCAGATGACTTAATTAGTACAGAGGGTTGAAATCACCCTTATTGCAGACAACTTTACACGCAACCAGTTTATGCACAAACATGTACGAACCCTCAAATAATCAAGGAGTTTGATTAGTAAATTAACACAAATTATGATCTTGGAAGAAGTCAACCTTATTAGCCATCTCATGTCGACCATACAACATCACTAAGCAGAAAACCCAGTTTGAAATCCGATGGAATCGATTTTCGCTCTAAAGAAGATAATCGAAAATCTGTACAGACAATGACGGAAACTCCCAAAAATCTTCCCATAATTAGAAATTTCAGAGGAGACGAATCTCACATAAGATCCATTCATCTGTCAGTTTTTATTCAACCCTAAATACATCGCCATCTAAATCATATTTTTTTGTATAATTTATCAAACAGAGATGATGGTACAAAGGATAACTCACAACTGTTAGGGGAATAAAATGCAGAAATATTGGTAACTCCATACTACCGTTATTGTCGTGAATATAGCATGCCAATTAGAGTCGGTTTAATAATTTGCAGTGTTTAATTTCATCGACAGTTTTGATAAAATCATCTTAGGAGATAAATAGATTAATTTCAATTACAATAACGGAGGGTATTACAATATCGACGACGAACATCGGCATTAATTTAATATTACAAATGCCCTTTAGCTTGGATAGATTTAAGTTGAACCACACAATTGATCATTCACAAAGGGGAAACTCGACGAAGTTAGACGCAATTATCTTTGCATCACAACCATGTGTTCGACCGCGTCTAGAGAAATAATAACAATAAATTTCCCAATAAACGATTTAATCATTGTGGTCCTTTTAGACAATGCGTGGATCGACGCGTCACGGATCATCGAACGATTCCCCGCACACTCGGCTGCCAGATGTAGGCAGGCGATGTGGGACGCGGGATTTTCAATATCTTCAGTAAGAGAAACCAGATCAGGCAATCAAGGAGATTCAAGGGAGGTCGAACTTCCTTTCATAGCGATAAAGAGGAAGCCCGGCCGTAACCCGGCTCATAAAATCCGAGGCCAAGCCAAGTTTCTGTTGGCTCGCCTCGAGGAACACCAGAGAGAGACCAATCGACAAGTGGAAAAAGCCAGGCAGTACCTGATGCAAGTAAATGCGGATATCGTGGTGGGCAAAATACCCAGTACGGATGGGTACGCCCTCCGATACAACGTGTCGTACGAACTGCATGATCGGAAATTACGTGAAAGGACAGCAGCTATGAACGTGGTGATACCGCGAAAGATTCTTCCCCAAGGACTACAGGATGAGGAGAGATACTCGGATAATCGTCGCGACCACACATATGCTCGCGAGCGCCCGAGCCAGAGATACAATCAAAGTCATTCCGAATTTACACGTCGATAATTGTAATATAATAAATATTTAGGAAAACGTTTTTCTGTCTTATTTTGTTGTTAACCCTTAAGGAAATAAATGTGAGAACATTACAACCGCCTGATGGTAAACTTGACACAAACTGATAAACAATAAATTGATAGGATTTGGTAAGAGAACGCAAACTTGACGAGTATTTATCATTGTAGATATGAGTTCATGCCAAACCATACAACGGAAGCTCGACAAGGCACGCACAGACAATGAAGGACTACAACAACAGCTCATACAACTAAATAGAGAAATACAACAGATCAAAGCGACCTGGATCGAACTGGGAATTTATCAGAAAATGACCGCAGCACAACGGGGGTGGACTGAGAAGAAGCAGCTCACCCAGTCGCAGAAAATTCAGATACGCGACCTTGAGGTAGCGTTATCGGCGTGCCAAGAGGGCAACACGGTAACCTACCCTCTGGTGTTTGCGCCAGCCCAACTGGCACATCGAGAAGCTTTGCGACTGATGTCGCAAAGCCCGAGTGCAGACCGATCAAATATCGCCCCGGAAAAGCGGAGAGAGCCAAACGACGGGCCGCAAAGACAAAAGACTGATAAACATAAAATTGATTTTTAATAAATGTTTTATCTAGATTGATTTGACTTTTCGAATGAAATATAATAATTGTAGAGTTTAATTACATTAAATCGTGAGTGGTTTCGGAGAGCGATTCCAAGTGAATGTAGCGCTAACTATGTGAGCAAGGGATTAAAATTAGGAAAGCGCACATGAACCTCCTAGCGGTAGTGCGTTGAAACCATCCTGAGATAGGGTCAGAGTAGTTCTCTCACAGCGCTCACCTTTGGCGATCTCGGAACTAATGGTTACATCACCAACGTTGCATAGCGACGGGTAACCATTAGGGGGCAAAGAAAAGTTGTATTTGGGGTCAAGGTTACACTAACCATAAACCCCACATAAAGCTTTAATGTCTGAAATTATCGGTTAAATAGCAAGTTGTTAATGAATGTAAATCCAATTTTACACGTTTTTGAATCATCACTAAAAATGATGAGTTTTAATTAGTATTTAGATATTTTCAAAGCTCTTATTAAAAACAAACGTTTATTTAGATATCATTAGTATCCACTTGACTGATATTGACGATGTTTACCAAATATGTGTTTGTAATAAATTTACGTTTGAAAAATTGTTTGACTTTTTTATTGTTGTGAAAGTTAAATTAAATTATTATTATCAATAGCATTATTTTTACCATAACTGTGTGAATATTTTAGCATTAATTAATCCAGTATGCGTGAATTTTTAAAAAATAATGATATAAAACTCATGGATAGATTATTCTTTATCAATTTATAGAGTGAGTCCAGTGACTTTCATCAATATTTGTAAACCGAGTGACTTATTTTCATAAAAACACTAAATCTAAAATAGTTGTTACAACGAATTTAGTTGATGGTATCGCTAATAATGTCGAGTCAGATGAACTTGAATGAATTTGTAAATTAGTATTTTCAAATCCTAACTTGGTGAATTATTATCAAAATATTGGATTTTTAATAGAATCAGTATATCTGCTATAAATTTTTAGAATTTGGTTAAGTATTTACATGTAAGTAAATAATCCTATGATGGGTTATTTTCATAAATTTATAAATCCAATGTTTAAATCCTATCTTGAATGAGTTATTTTCAAAATCATTAAATTCTTACATCAGTGGATTCGATATTAATTCGTTGAGTCAAGGGTTCAACTCCTAGCGTGGGCGAATTAATTTTTATTTTCAAAATTAAATTTTTCATAGAATATAAATCAGTATATTTTATTTACTGTAAATTTCAAATTTTATAGAATTTTTTACATTTAGTTAAGTTGAAATTTGAAACTGAGTGAATTATTTTCATAAAATATTGAAATTTTGTAAATCCTGTGTTCAAATTAAAGTTTTGAGTGACTTATTTATAATTAAATAAAATATCAAAATACTTTAAGTGTTGTAAACTTAAATTTTCATACAAATTGTTAAAGTTTTATGATTATTTTCATAAAATTATTACGCAATATACTACTGGCAAAATAGCCAGTAAGCTAAATAATTTGTATTTGAATATTTATTTTAAGACAATTTTGATGCTAATTTATTATGTTTAATGATTATTTTATAATTTTTTATGTAATAATATAAATAACAATTGAAAATTCCATGTAATTATAATTTTTTAATATATCACATGAAGGTAATATAAATCAATGAGATCAAAGAAACTCTGGCTCACATCCTACAACTGTCCTGGTACAAATTGATTCTGTAAAGAAAATTTCTCTCACACAAGCTTCCTTTATCACACACAAGCGCCTCTGTTCCAGAATAATATTTTTGCTAGTGAAAACCGGTAAGAGCTTTTCACCAGGAAAAAGTGATTAAAGTGATGTGAAAATAAATCGGTATATATATCTATTTTGTGACCCTAACTTTGCGTGTTATTTTTAGAGTGATAAAACAAAATTTGATCTTGAATTTATTGAATTTATTTACTTCTAATTTTATAGTTTTTCGTGGATTAAATAGGTAATTTATTTTTAATATTTTTAAACGAATATTTCTAATTAGAAATATTTTATTTTTAACCAGTTTTATTCGTTAAAAATGCTGGTTTTATCAATTAATCTATTTTCAATCAAATTCTCATGTTCTCGTGTTATTTCTATGTTAATTTCGTGCGGTTCTTGGTGCATTTTATATAATTTTTATTTACTTTTATGTTTTTTCGATTTTAGTTATCTTCTTCATATTTTATGGTGTTTTACTTGATGTTAATAGGTATGATTTTAAATCTGCGTTGTTGTGTTTGGGTGTTATTTCTGGTTCATTTAAAAAAACTTGGTCTTGGCCCAACAGTATTAAATTATAATAATGATATATAATATTAATGACTATGTATTACATTATATAAGTATGGGGTTCTTGTCTAGTTGTAATTGAAACATGCGTCAAAAATATTCTTATCTCTCCTCCTTCTTTTCAAAACCCTTAAATTCAAACGCTGAAAATTATTGATTTAAAACTGAAATTTCGTACTATTGTTAGGCCAGCACACAAATAGCCTTGAGAATTGTTTAAATGCATCAGTAATACAGCACGAAAACCCAGCACCAAGATAACTTAAAATACAATATACAACACCAACTAAACACTTTAAAATCTGAGAGAATATAAATAAATATAAAATCAAAAACATAAAAGTAAAATAAATACAAAATGCATCAAGAACCGCACGAAATTTACATAAAAAATAACATAATAACAAGAAAATTCGACCGTAAAATGACCATTTATATAAAAGTAAAAATTAATGAATTAAATGAATAAAAATAAAATATTTTTTTGTTGAATAAATTTAATTAAAAATGTTAAAAATAAATTACCAGTTTAAATTAAGAAATAAATAAAAATTTAATTTAGATAACACAAATAATTTCAAAGTCTAATTTTGTTTAATCGCAATAAAACTAACACGCAAGGTTAAGGGCAAATTATAGGTATAAATACTGATGTGTTTTCCCAAATTTTCAACTATTACTTTGTAGTATTAATTTCAACCAAATTTAATATGCACATTTTTTATAAATCTTACTTTGTTGTGTGATTTTTTCAGATATTTTCAGATCATTAATCTACAGTTATCAATATTTTCAGGTTATTAATCTACAGTTATGTTTTGTAGCAATATTTTCAGGTTATTAATCTACAGTTATGTTTTGCAGCAATATTTTCAGATTGTTAATCTACAGTTATGTTATTTTGGTTTATGTAAATCGATGCCCGATTTAAAATTTGTTTATATGAATGCCAAATATACAGTTTATGCGTCGAGACTTTTGCCTAATTCATGTGGTAATTTATTTTTTCTATTATTTTATTTTTGGTGGCCCACAGCCAAAACATAACGCAAGATAGAAAAATAAAACACACTGTCGAACTGTGTAAGTGCGTGTAAAATCGCCAACAGTTCGTGCCCGTGAAGGCCTCGGCGTGCGGAACGCAGGAGCCGAAACGTCAATATTATCCGTACATAGGGGAAATTGGAGGGTAAATGAGTAGCCCTTTGGCTGCTCCTTCATCATCCGTTTCCTGTAAAATTGACATAAATTTTTTTACAACAATCGGCTCAAAATATCTAACACCGAGTAGTCCAGTGGGCACTCATTAAATATAATATGAACATACATAGATCTTAAGGAAAAAGAGAAGGAACGGGTAGTGGGGAAATTTGCGAAATCGTTGCAACAGTTAAAATGAATAGCCATCGGAAAAAGATTAATCCGAACGACCAAAATCATGAAAAATAATGTTTTTAAATAAGAATTAAATAAATTAATTTGAGTTGAGGCGGAAAATATGGCGGGACGCTGCTCAAATTTCCCGAATTAATTCAAATACTTAACAAAAATAGTAACGTAAAAATGGAACGCGTAAAATAAGGGTGGAACGCTGCTCAAATTTTCCGAGTCAATGAAAATACTTTGTCGAAAACGGTAGAATAGGGATGAACCGTAAAATAAGGGCGGAACGCTGCTAAAATTTTCGAATTTACAAAAATACTTTATCGAAAACCGAAAAATACAGATGGATTACGGCTAATGTTGTATATCAATAAAAAAATTTTAACGCTGAGGAATAAGGACGGATCCCTACAAAATCTTAATAATAATAATAATAATAATAATAATAATAATAATAATAATAATCATAGTAGTAATAACAATAAATATAATGGTAGTTATAGTAATAAAAATAATAATAAAGGTAATAGTAGTAACAATTAAGAAAGGCAATATATATAATAGTAACCATGATGATGCTAGTAATGATAATAGGGAACATTGTAGTTATAATAGGGATAAGGGTAAGAGATGTACTGTGTTTACTTAACATAACCAAGGGTTTACAGACCATAAAAAAATCATCAACATGGACAATAATAAGAAGGACCAAGCGAATGGACATAAAGATAGATGATATGAGAGTATAGGTTAACATTTGAAAGAGATAGGAGAATAATGGGACCTAAGAATCAAAAGTGAGCACAGGTCTTCTATCGACACCTCGTTGGACCCAGAGATCGTTCGGTCAATTATAGCATTAGCAATAACGCTCACTTTTTGCGGACGATCTACCCACTCGAACACAGTTCCAACGTTGCTCAGCAACGGGTGCCGAGTGGTAAGCAAAGAATATTTGTATGGGGTTGTCTGGGTAACAACCATATAGTTTCAAAATATCAACACCAAGAAACCCACCGCTATTTTTAGAACGGAATTTCATAATTTTGCATACCAACTCAGGTGAGAGGTAACATTTGGTTTTATTAATTAATTTTTAGGTTTCTAGGAATCTCAAATTTCCCAAATTGTAGGATTTTCTCATCGATGAATTTTTGTTTTATGCCCTACTGGACTCATTGTAAGTGTTTTTTGTAATCATTTTTTAATAAATATCATTTAATAATGTGTTTTAATTGTGCTTCGGGTCATTTTCATTTATTTATTTTATAGTAGTTCGTTCATAATGAAGTTTGAGAGGAAATTTATGTATTGCTTTTTATTATTTTTTTCTGTTTAATTTCTGTTATAGTTAGATAATAATAATAAACTCAACAAAATTCAACTGAATAGAACACTACCAAAATTTAATAAAAGGAGCGATAGTTAGTAAATCTCGAAGCTTTTTTTATGTCGTTATATCACAAGGTGTATTGGAAATCTTTTATTCCGGCGGATTGGGAGGTGATTTGCCGCTTCTGTAGAGTTTCTTGTGGGACTCATTAATATAAATATAAAAAATCATAAATATAAAATCATAAATATAAAGATAAATATAAAAAATAATATTCAATTTATTTAAATCACGATATGTGGTACCTATTCTAAATATCAAAAATAGAGAATCCTCTTTTTGATTAACGTTCTTCATTCCATTTCGGTGATTCCCCTAAACTAAATAAAAAAAACTTTTTGTTATTAAATTTATTCCTTTCCTTTCACTCTAATAATTACTCTAAAATGAATAATAAAATTTGGGTTTGTTTAATTTATTCCTTTCATGCTATTTTTGCTAGTTCTCTCAATTGAATGTTAAAGAGCATTTAATATATTTCTTTTATTTTATTCTAGTAAATTTTCTTTTGTTGGTTATAACAATGAATGAAAATTTATTTATTTCTTTTTTTTCATCCCAGTAATGAATTATTTCTATCATTGTTGTTGAGGGTTCGTACAGAGTTTCCATTTGTAATTTACTTTGATTTAAACATTGGCTTAACAATTAATAGTGAAAATAGTGATAGCTAAAGGATTATACTTTAAAAATGAAATAAAAATAATTTTTTTTACTATCATTAATCGTTCGATTTTCTTCTGGATTGGTATTAATCTCTGTTATAATGAATGATAATTGTTTTTTACTTGATTTCAAACATTTCTTTCGCCTTTTAGAATTATCTATACCATTTCCAATTAAGATTAACGGAGATAAAATTATATTATCTTTTTCTTCTTTCTGCCAATTTATTAGTAGTATATCCTTCTTTCATTTTTTATAATATTGGTGGGTTACAGGGTTTCGTATTTTGCCTATCTTCATGGTTACCCCAGTAACGCCATACAAAATGATGCTAACTGCCACTTGGCACCCGTTGCTAGGCAACGTTGGTAATGTGTTCAAGTGGTGGATTGTCCGCAAAAATTGAGTATTATTGCTAGTACTATAGTTGCTCGGACAACCCTCGGGTTCACGAGCTGTCGATAGAAGACCTATGCTCGCTTTGCTCTGTCCCTTGTAGAAATTCAAGATTAGGTTCCTATTTGACTGTGGGAAGATGAGACGAAGATTCGGTGACGTTATGCGAATATTTACGATATGCAATTGTATCAAAGAAACAAATCAACTATGCACATGACTACTCTATTCTAATCAACAAAACATGCAGCATTTATGAGTTAATGGGTTTGAAGCTGGGTTGCTCGACGTCGGGCACGCTCCTTACGACCCGATCGACGATTAGTTGCTGGAGTGATAGATGGCTCCGCTGATTGAGTGCTTTTCTGCGGCATCTGGGATGGGGCGAAGATGAGCGGATATGTCACCGCTTCCCCCTCCCGGCAGACTGCTAGGGCGACTTCTAGTCCTCGGATTTGAGTGCGCAGGCTCTGGTTGAGCTGTCGCTCTTCTGCCCAGCCTTTCTGTGCTGCCGTGAGTCGGTGGTAGACCGCTTTCGTTTTTGCTGGATCTGACCATGTTGCCCTTATCTGCTGTATTTCTCGGGTCAGTTGGAAAATTTGTGCGAGCAGCTCAGCGTTTGACTGCCTCGCGTGATCCAGTTCGGTTTGTAGGATTCGTAGGGAAGACATCACTATAATAAAAGAGAAACTTTTAATTTCTTATTGACTTAAATAGATCATAATTTATTCAATTAAACAAAATTACGGGACAAGTCTATCTATAAGGATGAATAACACGAACGACTTTTAAATTTTCTTTAAATCAATTAAGACATGAACATTGTAATATTTGCAGTTATTCTTCGGGAAAATGTCTTTTCAAGCTTTTCTTTAGAGCCGCCACCGTATAGGGCCGTCGAGTATCGCGGACTGGGCGAGGTGGGTAGGCTTCTGCAATCCACCCGGCGGCATGTCTTCTACCACATTTGCGAGATACATTCTCGCCTTAACCACCTGTAGATCCACCTGTTCCTGCACCCTTTCCCATTGGGTGAGGAGGTTCTGTGCGTACATGTAGGTCTCCGCAGCAGGGTATTGCTGTCCCGCGAGTCCGCAAGGGTCCTTTTCCAAGCCTAGTATCCTCCAAGTAGTAGGATACGGCCACTGTTGTCGTAACTGGTCGAATATTCCCTTAGTTGGCGGGGCTCCTGCCCGTCCCTGATTGTCCGTTTCTTGACTGGCGATTCGTTCGAGCGACATGTCTAAAATATCATCGTTATCAGATTCAATTAATTCATCCACGTTAGGTCATTATCAAATAAATGGTGCCTATGTTATTGTTAAGAGAGTTATCTAAATTTAAACTTATCGAATTCTATTAGCTTTATGTTTGGTTGTGACCTTTGCAAAACGGATGGGCGTTTTATCTAGAAGCTTTAGGTGTGCTACATCCCGTCGATTAATTCCTACCGACGCGCTTATGCATCCTTTTAAGATTATAAAAATCAAGTACTACTCTGATGCTATGTAAATTGGTTCACGGACGTCTCGGTTGACAAGGGTTCTCTCACATTTACGAATTGCTGTTTGATAAGTTAAAACGTGAATATTACTTTCCTTTACTCGATAGGACGTTGATAAGAGGGGTTATATTCTCTTACTGACCTGGCCCTTTAGTATGCACTCCTTTATAGGGTGATATATACAAGTATAATTAACAGCATATGTGAGGTAAATCTACTAATTAATTTATTTTAATCTAAATAGGTATGTTAATTCTAAAGTATGATATATTAGATATTATGTGTATAATTTCAGTATATTGACGTAAGAGAATTTATAATTTCATTCACAGTTTTATTTAACAATTTTATATACAGGTTAATCGAACTTTTAAGGGCAAGGCCGGATGTTGAACCGGATAAATTAATTGGGCGTAGACGTATTGTTTGGTGATCATACATGCATGATTTCCGGCGGATCTTGCCGTTGCAACTTAGGCGGTTGAAAGGAGACGATTTAGTTTAGTTTGTTTATATCCGGTAATTGGATTCATTATAGTTCATTTTCAGATTTCTCAATCAACAGATTCGCCTAAGCTCAGCTAAATCGATTTTGGTAGGTTATTATGTTATTCAGTTTGAATATATTTTATCGATCTTTTCTCTAAGAGGACTTCTCGCGACTACCGAAGCTTTCAAGTGGGTGAAATCTCGCATCTTGGAAATTTTCTAGGTGGAATTTTATCGGTTCAAGAAAATTAATCGGTAGTAACAATTTATGTAATGTTGATACGAATGTTTATCTTTCATCTTAAGCTTTGAATTTTTGTAATTTGTGTTAATTTATTTAGATAATAACCCGTTTCGCTTCATCATTAATTACTTTATTTCAGGCTACGAATTCATATTATTTAAAGAAACATGTGGTTTTTATCTAATGGCTTTTGTCACTTCGACCCAAAATCATTCTAATCTGAACCCAGAAATCATGTTATCCATGAATTATATTACTTTTCGTCATTCGAGTTATTCGTAATTTAACAAATTATTTTCATATTCTAATCAATAAATCATTCTCGTGGATCTATTTGACTTATTATTTTAATTCTAATTAATGTGTTGTTCAATCTAGTCGACAATTTTCGTTATTCTAATCAACGGGTAGATTTATCAAGGAATTCATATTATTTACTTTAGTCTACAATTTGCAAAAGAAAGTTTCGCTTGTTAACCAATGGATCACGTTAGTTTACTTAATAGTCACTTTAATTACAGGGTTTAACTAATGATGTACTTAATTTTCTCGTTCATCAGTTTTACTGTTACTCGATAATTCTTTAGTTTAATTGATGGAGTACTTTAATCAATGTACTACTCTACTTTAAATTATTTCCACTTTCTTAATCAATGAATCAAACTTTACTTTATTTTTTCTTGGATATTTACTTGATTTTTATCGAAGAATTATCCTATTTTTATCCAAATTCCTTTAATTTTAACCAATGAATTCCCTGAGTAAATCAACTACTTCAACTCTCTCTTTT